>CAUYRT010055708.1:0-45144 GCA_963574885.1 Lepilemur ruficaudatus
AGATCAATGCTTCTGTTCTTGTGCCAAAAAGGAATATTACTCAATTTTAAGAAACAACAATGAACTAGCACCGCTTATATTATCCTGGATTAAACTTAAGCCCATTATTCAAAGTGAGGTGACACAAGACTGGAAGAATGGGCCCCACGTGTACTCGCCATCAAATTGGTACTGACTGATTAACACTATGGTGCTCAAATGGTGGTGGTATTCGATAGGGTTTCGGGGAGAAGGGGATAGACCCACATCCGAGGGATGTGGTGAGCACTGTGGAGGGGAGGGGCATGCTTGAAATGTAGCTGGGGAAGGGTATGAGGGGTTTCAATAGGGGGAAGGAAATCCTCTCAAATTGATTTATGTGAATAGCTGTACAACTTGGTAAATTTACTAATAATCATTTAGTTGTACACTTAAAATGGAGTAAAGCCATGATATGTAAACTAAGAAGTATTCGTTATGATGCTTTAGCATAAAATCTTCCAGAGATGCTTCAGTATATGTATAGATGTAATATAGAAGATAGCAGTGTATATTCATAAAACTGGAATTATGTGCTCAGTTGGGAAATTGCTGTTGTACTCAATGAACCATGTACATCTTTTTATAACAATAAATATTTGGAAAAAAAAACAAACAGAAAAAAAGAATTGTTCCTCTCATTAGACTTGCATAACTTCACAGGAAAACTATGCAAAGGACTAATAGCAGTTGTCTATCATAGAATTGAGGAAATGAAAGAATTTCATTAAATTTTATAGAAAGTGAGTTACAAATTTTATTGCATGCTTTTTCTCTCAAAATCATTGAAAAATCAGAAATTAAGGTTAACAAATTTTTAATTCTGCTCTAATTTTAAACTGTCCTTAAAGAGAAAATTTTACCCCTTTTCTACTGCCTTTAATCCTTTTGTCTCTCGTATTACTTATTCTTGCCTCAGCTAAGTTGCAGCAATGTCTTTGGTGCATATTTTTTTAAGGCTGATGACAACACTTATGACCTCCCAAAGCTGCTCCCTTGGTGACCACTAATGGTTTATCTAGTGTCAAACAAGATCTTTGTTTTCTTGATTTTAGATAAATTTGCAGCCCACTGCTTCACCAGTCATGATGTCAGTTGTTTACATTTCAGCAAAATGTTTGTCGTAACTTTCAAATACAGGGGAACTGTAGACAGACGGTGTTTATCATGTTGTAGAAACTGTCAAAAATGGTTGGGCTCAACATAACTGAGTCAAGCCCAGTGTTTACATTCTAATCTGCAAACTGTCAGGCCTGCTCCGCTATAGACCAATTGCAGCATGAGAAGATGAATAGCACAGAATTTTTATATTAGTTGCTATGTATTGCTCTGAATTAGTCTTTTCCCAAAAAAAAGTATTTTACAGTGGTGATGGCTAAAGCATGAGTAGACATTCCAGTAGTAGAAGTGGTAATTTTACTATTTCGGTTAATAACCCTCTTCCAAAAGTGAAATGTAAAAACTCTCATGTTTTTTGTGGTGATATTCTTTCCTACCATCTTCTAACAAAGTTAGGTCTGAAAAATGTGCTGACAGCTGGCCAGAGGAGGAGTTCTTAGAGAGCCGGAGTGGCTCTTTAGTTGCACAGTGATAGTGTCAACTGCTGCAGCAAGTTAAAGGCTGTTTGTCAATCTCAGGCATTTACTCAATTACCTGTTGAGCAGGGGTGAGAAAAATATTTAAACAAATTTAATAGTACTTAGAGTATGTCCATAGATCATATGTATGTACACTCATGCATTGCTTAATAATGGAAATATGTCCTGAGAAATGTGTCCTTAGGCCATTTCGTCCTTGTGCAGACATCATAGTGAATTTATGTAGACATAGATGGTATAACCTACTATACACCTAGGCTATACGGTATAGCCTATTGTTCCTAGGTTATAAACCTGTATGTCCTGTTACTATACTGAATACTGTAGGTAATTGTAACACAATGGTAAGTATTCGTGCATCTAAACATATCTAAACATTGAAAAGGTATATGGTAAAAATACAGTACCATAAACTTATGAGACCACCGTTGTATACGCAGTCAGTTGTAGGCTGAAATGTCGTTATGCAGCACATGACTGTATATAAATACTGATACATAATTTTTATTTATTTTTTATTTTTTTGAGACAGTCTCATTCTGTCGCCCTGGCTAGAGTGCAGTGGCATCAGCCTAGCTCACAGCAACCTCAAACTCCTGGTCTCAAGCGATCCTCCTGCCTCAGCCTCACGAGTAGCTGGGACTACAGGCATGCACTACCACATCTGGCTAATTTTTACGATTTTTTAGTAGAGACAGGGTCTCACTGTTGCTCAGGCTGGTTTCAAACTCCTGATCTCAAGGAATCATCCTGCCTCGGCCTCCCAGAATGGTAGGATTACAGGCGTGAGTCACCATGCCCGGACAATATAATTGAATTTTTAACAGCACATTTCCTTTCTGACTGCCTGTGTGCCCTTTCCTCCTCTGAAACACCCACTCCCCAAAGCCAACCCCTACTTATTCTTCAATATCTCTACCTGTATCTCTACCTGTAGGAACCCTTCCCCAAGTTCACTGTTTAACATTCTTGCCCAGCTATGTCCTAGCTGTGTAATGTAATTTGGCATTTCTACTGCATAATATAATTACTGATTTTCTTGTCTGTTTCACCTACTAAATTATAAGTTTTTAAAAGATAGGGACTGTTTTATTTAACCTTGTCTCACTAGTGACAAAGTGTTTTGTATATAGTAGGGCTAACTAAATGAATAATTTGAGACATCATTCTCCTGCTGTAGAACCCTAGCATTTATGGCCCATCCTTGCTTGTTCTTTCATTTCCCACCTCCCCAAGGGCATCATCACCTGCTGATCAAAGCAGCAGCATCTGCATTGTGCCTACACTATCCATCCTTTCTACATTTCTTTGTGATGTTGCTTCAATAATAGGCCCCCATTTTCTCTTATTTGTATATGCTTTTGTCAAGACCATATTCGAGATGCATTTTCTTCAGAAAATCTATGACTAATTTAATCCTTAATGCTATAGAGACTGTGGTAACTGGTATGGGTCCTCAGAATACTTTATGAAAAAATGAAGGAGTGATAGAGAAATTGACAAATGAAAAGTCAGCATTGGCCTACAGACTTGAAAGAGAAAAAATATGGTAAAGAGGAAAGTAAATGACAGGAAAAATCATGTTTCAAAGCTTGAATATTAGCCATGTATTTCATCTTACTGTCCATATAGTCATCTCTGTGATGAGGGAGAGCATGGCCACAGAAGTGACAAGCCTCAGCTTCCTGTCCCAGATGTGCCATTACCCAGATGTGTACCCTGGGGAGTGACAAAGCTGTTCAGCCTCACTTTCATTACCTCTGAAGCAGCAGTTCTGAGGGTTCTTCCAGCTCTCTAATCTGGGACTCTTACGGATAGGTGAGGGCAGCAAACCTGATTTCTTGGTGGAACTAACTGGGAGGCTGGTTTAAACTTCACGAGTGTGCATTTTTTGGTGGTCTCTGGAATCACACTGCAGAAGCTCCTTCCCTGCTGAAAGAGTTGCACAGTCATGGCAGATGGGGAGTTTTAAGTTATTATTTTACTAAAGAAGAGAAAGAAGCATTGAGGATTTCAAACAGTGCTTACATCATTCAAGCAGAATATAATGGTTTTTTTCCTCCCTTTGATTACCTCAAAGCACAATTATAGAAAAGTAGACTATGGGTTAAAAAGTTTTCATCAAGCAGAATCAGAAGTTGGTAGAATCTCAGTAGATTCTCCAATTCTCCCACCCCATAATATTAATAATGCTTATATTTGCAGAATTTATCATAGTTTCCAAAGAATCTTTTTTACCCCATTTCTCATATGAGCAGATCCTCTTATAGAAGTCAGATGAAGCTCATGGGCCAATAAGAGTTGGGATGAGGACAAAGAAACCAACAGTACTTGTTGGAGGGTGGGAGAGACCTTATATTCCGATCTGTTCCATCAGTGAGAAAACATGTATTGTTGATGGGGGAGGATTTTGGTGATCTGTGCTTCTTTGCCATGCCCTGATACCAAAGGGACAAGGAATCTGCTGAGTGAAAGACACAACCCAGTCATTCAACTTATTAGCTTTACTAAATACTGGTATATAGACCACTAGCTCTTCTATGGCTACCTTTACTCAGAGCAAGAAGACACTGGGAAATAAATGAAAACATCTCTGAGCAATTTCATTAATTAGGTGCAGGCTGATAATCATAGGGTACCATTCTAAGTTTTTAAGATGATAATAACACATTTAATCTTCATACCATCTATGTTGCTTTTATTATCCCCATTTTAAAAATGAGGAAACTGAGGTACTTGTCCAAGGTCCCACAGCAAATAAGTGGAGAACTATGACTTGAAAACAGATAGCTTGTCACCAGAGTCCGTAGATAATTCCTATGATGTACTGACTAAAGCACACTGGCATTTTATCTTGCTGCCTCTAGCTTGAGCATGCATCTGGATGTGACTGTCCCCAATTTCCTCATCAGAGAGTTCTGGGACTGTCTTTCAACATTATCATAAGCCACAGTTATAAGAGTCATGTTTCAGTCTCAGATATATTTTATAGGGAGTGTTATTCTAGACTAGTAAGGAAAACAAGCATCTCTTCCCAAGTGGTTTGATCTTACAATTTCCTCTACCAATTTTGGTAGATTTTTCTAGCAGGTTTTATTCCAGAATCTATATTCCCTCAACTTTTGCTAATATATTCATGACAAGTATCAGTATTCTTGGAGGTTAACTTTTTTATAATTATTTTTTTATTCTGAGATTTACAAACAATTCAATTAATTCCTTTTATCTATATAGTCCAAAACTGATTTTTATTCTCTTGTGGTTTGGATTAAAAATATGTATATACACTTAACTTTAAAGTTGACTATCAGAAATATGTCTTCTGGATTTTTTTTCCAACTCTATATACCTCCCTTCCTTTGTCACTCCCTTTCTTCCCTTCTTTTCCCTTTTTCCTTCCCCAGCACTGTAAATTGCTCTGTGGTACTATACATAATTAATATATGATGGTCGTGATTTCCAGAGACGGAGCCCATTCACAGGAAACAGGTGCTCTCTAGTTTCCCTGGTGTGAACTCAGAAACCATGTGCAGGTGCACACTCATCAAATTCAGTTCTCTGGGAAACCATAGGAAGTACAAGACCCTCCTAAGTAAACCACATAGGTGTTCGTACATTTGGGGTTCATACATTTGCCATAGTGCCTTTGGAACAGATATGCAAGACAATGGAAGCCAGGACATGCTGCCTTTAAATTTCTCTCATTCTCAGATCACATTTAGATAGTTGGAGCTTGAAAAGTTCAGAACGTGACTTAAAAGGTGATAAAGCCCACTGCTCTTTCAAAAGTATACAATAACCAAAAAGTAAATTGGAATGCCTGAAAGCAGGATTTGTTTGCTCACTGAAAACCAAGGAATCACATGGTCATTAAAACATAAAGATAAGTTATAGCATGTAGATAATTTAGTTGATGGATGAAGACTTTATTGTGATGTATCCTGCCTGTTACTTTGGAAGGATATTTCATCTCTCCACTAAAAGGCCTAACAGTCTTTATTATGCAACATGTTCTTATTAGAACATGTTCCTGCATTCCTGAAAATCGTGTTCAAAACAGATCCATAGGAAGTAGATCATTCTTTCAGCAATATGAGCGAATGTCTAAACTATGTGTCAGACCCTACTCACAAGACACTTCAGTCTAATGGCTGAATTTAGACAAGAGGCAGTTAAAACACAATATAATAAACTGTATGATAACAGGTCATCTTCTATGCTTGCTGCTCTCAGTCCGCTCTCTGTACGACACCCGGGGTGATCCCGAGTCGCGTCACATCACTTCCCCTCTCACAACTCTCTAATGGCTCTGTAATATATTTGGACTAAGAACTGAAGGACTTACTGTAGTCCAGAATGCTCAAAGTTTGCACCACTCTTTACATCTCTGACTTCATCCTCACTACTTTTTTCCCTCATTCTCTCTGCTCCAGCTTCATGGGCCTTGTTATTCCTCAAATATGTCAGCACTCTTCTGCCTTCGGACCTTTGCACTTAACTCTTCTCTCCAACTGAAAAGTGTGCCTCCAGATAGCTGCATGGCTTATTCCTTACTTCCTTCGGGAAGTCATCTTCCCAGGAAGCCTTCTCTTACTACCATGTTTAAAATTGCAACGCTTTCTGCCTCCATAGCCCAAAGACCCTCTTCTCTATTTTATTTTTCTCTGTAGTCCTTATCACCATCTAACACATTCATTTATATTGTTAATGACTTTCTGCCCCAACTAGAATATAACTTTTACGTAAGTAGGGACTTTTGTCTGTGCTTAGTAAGTAGTTGTTGAGTCAATTAATCAATAAAAGTTAGATGCAAGGTGCTATGAGAGCACATAATCCAGTAATGAATATCAAAGAAGACTTTTAAGTTACAGGGAAGCTAAAATTTGTCCCATACAAGTAGGAAGTTTTTTTTTTCTTTATTGAAGTATACTTCACATATCATGCCTTTACTCCATTTTAAGTGTACAATTAAATGATTTTTAGTGAATTTACCAGGATGTACAGTTAATCACATAAATCAGTTATAGAGGAATTCCTTCCCCCTATTGAGACCCCCTAATTCCCTTCCCCAACTACTTTTCAAGCATGTCACTCCCCTCCACAGTGCTCACTACATCGCTCAGACGTGCATTTACCCCCACCCCCTGAATCCCTAGTGTACAGCACCACCATTTGAGCCCCATAGTGTTAATCAGTCAATACCAATTTGATGGTGAGTACATGTCGGGGGGATCCATTCTGCCGGTCTTGTGTCACCTCACTTTGAAAAATGGGTTTAAGCTTAATCCAGGATAATATAAGCAGTGCTAGCTCACTGTCATTTCTTAAAATTGAGTAATATTCCATTGTAAACATATACCAAATTTTGATAATCCACTCATGAATTGAAGGGCACTTGGGTTGTTTCCATGACCTAGCAATAGTGAATTGTGCTGCCATAAACATTCGGGTGCAGATGTCTTTATCATAGAATATCTTGTGCTCTTTTGGGTAGAAGCATGTGGGCACAGTATTTCTTTGACTCCAAGATGTAAATCATTATGAGATAATACATCAATGTAAAAATAGCTTTTTGGGTTGAGAAAAAAATTATATTAAATATTTAATTCATCCTAATTCCAGAAGCACTAAAATATGAAAACTCTACATTAGAATTGAGGAAATACACACATACATATACACACATTATTTACAGAATTGAAATCATATATTTTATTCACTTGGCATTTGACTCCCATGTCATTAAAAACTCTATAAACATAATTCCTAGTGAATCCATTACATATTATAATTCATTTAATTGCTACTTTATTCTGAAAATTTTATTTTTTTCTTATAAATAATTTTGCAATTTATTGTTCAGACATATTTATCTGTATTTCTGATTATATCCTTAGGGTACATTTCCAGAAGTGGAATTATTAAGTAAAACAAGATATATGTTTTAAAGATTCTTGATACACTGTGCCAAACTACTTCTCAGAAAACTTGTACTAAATCACATTACCACCAGCATTTGTTTGAGAGAGAACCCATCTTAACACCATTCAGAATGTTCTTTCCTTTTCAAATTCTTTATCCATCCAGTAGGAAAAAAAATCCAAATTTCCTCTAACTTGGTTTGATTTCATTATAGTGACAATCAATATTTTTCGATATGAATATTACTATTTGTGTTTCTTCTGTGAATTGACTGTTCTTGTATCTATCTTTCTAATGAAAATTTATTTTTCTTGTCAATTGTTATATCATCTTCATAATATCAAAGATATTAACCATGCCTGCCTTATTTGTTGCAATTTTTTGGTTTTTTTTAGTACACATTTGTGTTATGTTGTTTTAAATCTGTCTGTTCTTTTCTTTATTTTTTTTAAAGCCCATCCTAAAGAATGTATGCCTTTTCATTGGAAAGTTTACAAAATTTACTTCAATTTTTATATTTGATATTTGACCTTACCACTAGCATTTTGTTTATTCCTTTTGTTTTTGGATAATGTCTTGCTGTTTATTTTGTGTGTGCCTGTGTTTTGCTCGATGATTGGTGTTCTGATTGCTTTTATCTTCCATGGTGATTTGGAACATAGACATCCTATTTTTTTTATTTGGATGGTGGTTACTGCTAAGTTTTTCAAATCGCATGTGAACCTATGTTTCATAAAATATCAAATTCATGAATGAGACAAAATCTTTGATTTTCCTTATGTTAGATTAGGAATTCTGTGCATATATTTATACCCTCATGCCTTCCCACATTCACATCTGATTTTCATTGATATCATCTGGGATTTAGGTCTAGATGATTACTACTAACTTACTAGTTTTCCAATTTATAACTTTTAGAGTAATTTTTATATTCACTGTGTAAGAAATTATTTATCTTATCTTTGTGTTCAATTTGGATGAATGTAATACCAGTTATTTTTATTTAAATATACATCTGTCTAGTCTCATTGCTCACACTCACTAGCAGTCCTTTTATATTAGAGCTTTTCTGTTTCTGGGTCCTTGAGTTTTTATGTGATTCTAGACAGCTAGATTTTTAAAGGCTAGAACAATAGATTGACCAGATGAAATTTAACAATAAAGCTGGAAAAGTAATGCACTTAGGTCAAAAGATTAAACTAAATGAATGTAGATTAAAAGATTCAACTAAATAAATACAAGATGGAGGAGTCATTGTTTGGCAATAATTGTAATGAAAAGGACTAGCAGATTTGAGTCCTCAATATAAACAAACCATTGTAATGTGGTGGTTAAAAAAGCTAACACAAGTATAGTGGTCATGCTAATAAGCACAAATCATAGAACAAATGGTACTAATTCCACTTACTAGGTACAAGCCAGAGAGTCTTTGGCTAGAGTACAAAGGTCAGTTAAAGCATCTTGACATGTAAAAACCAGCAAGCATTGAAAAGAGCAACTAAGAGAGGGAAGAGTCTAAAACTCATATGATATAAATATGGATTGAGGACATTGGGAGCTTGAAACCAGGAAAAATGAGATGTAGGGGCTCTGATAGTATTCCTGTATTTGAAGGGCCATGACAGAGAATAAATTGAGACTCATTGCGCCTGGGGCCAGACGTAGGAGAATGAATAAAGTTTCAGAGGAAAAGATTGGGATGCAACAGGAGGAAATTTCTTACAGTAAGAATAGTGCAAAATTGGTATGTGCTGCCTCAGACATTCTCATGCTTCCCAACCCCTTAGAGAGTGGATGGTATCTTTTGAACATGGTACATGACCTATATGATACTGATTTTAAAAAATAGTTGATTAGAAATGTGCTGAGGCAAATATATTATTGTGTGCAATTTCCTAGCTTTCTCCTGCTTGCTACACCATCATCCCCCTTGCCTTCACCCCTAATATCTCTCGTAAAGAAAACTTTGCTCCCACCTGCTTATTCTCTCCCCTCTTCATCTTTGAGGAGGGATCTGCTTTGGCCAGGCCAGGCTCTGCGCTTCTTGTATAGAGGTACCAGGTCTGGAGAAGTGGAAGGAAAGTGGGAAACACTCTTCTTGCTTGCTGGCTCCGTTTCTAGAATTGTTTTGTTATCAAGATACAGGGAAAATGTGAATAATATTTTTAAAGGGTTGCTTGATAATTTTTAAAAGGTAAAAGGATGGGATGGTTGGGGAAAGGAAGATAAGAAAGCCTAGCTTCCTCTCTGAATGTTTGCAGGGTTTGGAGTGTTGGGAGGCTCTGAAGCATTTGCATGATGTGGGAGAGCAGAAGAGAAGAGAAAAGGAGACAAGAGCAAGTTCGGAAGTACAGTTGGTCTGCTGTCCTGAAATAAAGGAGTATGCTCCTTGCCTGGGACAAGAGTCTCATGAAAAACTAAAAGAATCAGGAGGACCTAGAAGCGTCTCTGGATCCCATTTACATGGACAAAAGTCACAAGACTTAGTGATGAGGAACCAAAATTTTAAATCAGATCCCTTCTCCCACTTTAAATACTGTACAAATGGTTATATATACTGTGTTAGTATTACTTATGTAGGGTTGTCTCCCCAAAGTGTGGATTCAATACTCATTCTCTATTAACCATTCTCTGCTTTCCTAAAGTCTAACTCCAAATTCCTCCAGTGTGTGCGTGCGTGTGTGTGTGTGTGTGTGTGTAGTTCCCTATTCCAGTCAAAATGCTGTTGCCCAAAGAGGGCAAAAAGGGAAAAGCAACACCACATGAAAATGCTGTCTCTTTGTTTTTTGTTATTGTTGGGGTGTTGTGATGCTTAATTTCATGTGTCAACTTGGCTGGGCCGCAGTGACCAGAATTGTGGTCAAACAGTATTCTGGATATTACTGTGACGGTATTTTTGAATGATATTAACATTTAAATGAGTAGACTTTGAGTAATGCAAATTGCCCTCCAACTGTGGGTGGGCCTCACATAATCAGTTGAAAACCTGAATAGAACAACATACGGTCCTACCCCAAGCAGGAGGGAATTCTGCCAGCAGACCACGTTTGGGCTTGAACTGCAACATCAGCTCTTCTCCGGTCTCCAGCCTGCTGTCATATCCTGCAGAGTTTGGACTTTTCAGCCTCCATAATTGTGTGAGCCAATTCCTTAAAATAAATCTCTTTCTATGTATATATACATCCTGTTTGTTCTGTTTCTCTGGAGAACCCTAATTTAGGTATGCTATACATTGTGGGTATAAAAAGACACCCTGGATTTGAAAGGAAATCAGACTACATGAACCCAAAAATCTGGCCCCACTCTAAAATTTTACATGTTTCCATCAGTCTCCAGATTCCATATAGAATTATGCTATATTTTAACACACATAGTATCTGTATGGGCAGGGTAGTAACTCACCAAAACTTTTTAAATATCTTAATCTCTTTAGAAATTTTGCAATTAGCAAAAATATGCAGGAAGGTATTGTTTAATTGAGTGAGGATAATCAAGGCATATGTATGATGTGTCTTAGCTAAAAATGTGAGGAAATGGGTAAATTCCTGGGTAAAAGAAAAAAGTTTGGTGGCATATAATAGATTTCTCATAGTTCTATATAGACCTTTCACTAAGAGAACACCCATCTAAAATGTGTTATTCATCATCAAATAAGAAACAGTGAGAATTCTTCTGTAGGAAGTATTTTGTAGGTTCTTTTTAGAACATAGAGGAAAATATGTCCTTAAGGAATTCATATTCAAGACAAATTATCCAATGAATGGCATCATTTGGGTACCCCATTCTGTAATTGTAAGGAGGGGACAAAGATTAAAGTCCCTTTCGTCTCTTCTCTCTGAAGTTTTGCATCCAAAACTGAATGAGATTTTAAGACTTAGATCTGATTCATCATAATCTTTTCGAAGAAGAATGATCTACCAGTTTCTTCCATGTTAAATAAGCAATAAAAGGCCATTCCATGAAAAACCCAGAGACATTATATAAATTGTGGTTATTACATTAAAATAGAGTTTGTATTTAAATGAAATTGCCTAAATAAAGAGCAGAGAGGGCAAATGACTATAATGAACAATAATGCATATGAAAAGGCCTAGACTACTGCTTTCACATGCTAGAAAGTCAATAAATGTTGGAATTCTTCCTTGCTACTCAAATATTCATATTTCCAAGTAAATTCAATTTCAAATACAGTGTATCACTTAGAGGCACATTAAAATTTAAATCCCCCATGTCTTTAATAGGCTTATTTTTAACACCACCAGTGGTAATCCCTGCTGATTGAGATTTCCATGTAGGTGAAAAGTTGGCTAAGTGGCCTGTAAGATCTCTGCCAAACCTGACCTTCTTGGGCTTTCTTTTAGGAGCTCACAGTTGGCCAGTGTAAAAATGGAGCAGACCACTCACATTATCGACGGTATTGCCTTTTGATCCGAAATGTATTTTGCATTCATATAACTATAAAGTAATACCTGGATGAGACATTAAGACATTTAATCCTCTGTGGAAATCATAATCCTTTATCTTCTCTCCTAGAGCTTGCATTGTCTACAGTAGTTTTCCTAGGGATGTGTGACAGCCAGCAAAGTCATGATGTTTGGAAACCAGGAGAATTAAGACATGCTCAGTTTGTGCATTCAATAATCTGCTATCTGTTTTCTCTTGTAGGTACTCAGAGGGCAAGATCTGTGTGCACTTTAATTGCTGGTACTATCCATAACACAGAGCCAGTGGCCTATGCATGCTTAACAAACACCATCAGGTAATTAGAGTGATGATGGGTAGCTGTCTGTTGTTACTACTTGCCAAAGAATTAAACTACATTTACACTTTCAGTAATTATCTCCATGCCAAATTGTTCCCATGTGGACCCAAACATTGCAATTTTAGATGGATTCACACCATAGCTGCGATTACTTAATTATTCTACTGTGAGCAGATCCCAGTTTTCAAAAGAAACAACTTTCACAACTCATTAGACAAATCTTCTGCCTGCTGTATTATTACCCAAATAAGTTAAGATTGGGGGTGAGCATGGGATTCAGAAATTTTTACTGAAGACAGATGGCGCTATAACTATCTTGCTGTCCAGAGATATGGCACTTCAAGTTCCACATTCTTTTAAATAAATCAATTCTATGGCTAACTCACCTTAAGTATGTATCCTTAAATAAGTTATACACACACACGCATTACATCAATAGAATTTTGTACAAAATTCTGTGTGACTTTAAAGAAAGTGTCTATGACATTGATTGGGATAAGGCATATGCCAGGGTGGGGAACCTGTGGCCTTAAGGCCACAAGTGGCCTTTTCTGTTCTTAAGTGCAGCCTTTTGACTAAATCCAAATTTCACAAAACAACTCCTTTTATTTTTATTAATATAGTTTTGTTCATCTTTTATATTTTTATTTTATTTTTAAAATGAATGCATTTAAAATACCAAAGAATAAAATAAGTTTCAATGAAATAATCCTTCCAGATAGACTGGCACAATTAGAACATTAGTCAGCCATAAAGGCTAAATTGATGGCTGCTACACTCATGATTTAGTTCTAACTTCTCCCGTCTGACTGGTGCCACTATTAAATAAGGCCAGTTGTTGAGAGTTTATGGGGGTTGAGTACGCCAGTCTGTTATCAGCTTTTGACAACAGTGCACTGTGTTTCTGCTTGAAGTGGAATTTATGAATAGTTGCATAGCTTGACGATATTTTTTAATTCTATCTGCTTAACAGCCATGATGTCAAAGAAGACCAGGAGAACACTGAAGGAAGAAAACAGATTTTTTTAATGAGGATTGGAAATTGCAATATTATCTTGTTTCTGCTAAAGGTAAAGTGATTTCCTTGCTTTGTGATACTGCAATATCAACATTAAATAAATTCAGTGCTCATCATATTAATTCAATGAGCATTATAACATTCATAAGGACCAAAAATGCTTTAAATTAGAGAGATAGACATGAAAGGTTGTATTATGGAAATTAAAAGATGAAAAGAAAAAGCAAAGACAATTCTTTCAAGCAGAAATAGGATCTGGAAATAATGCCACTGAAGCACTTATAAAGTAGCTTATATAGTCAGAAAAAAAGGGAAGCCATTCAGTAATGTAGAAATTGTGAAAGAATGTATTGTCAAAGTTGTAGGATGCTTAGATGCCAATGATGTTTCAAAGTACAAACAACTGCCTCTTTCAAGGAGAACCAGAACTAATCAGCAGCAAGATTTAGGCTTCAACTTGACAGAACAACTTCATACAATACTTCAAAAGGAAAATATATATTATTCAATAGCTTTGGATGAATCAACTGATACTACTGACTCAGCATAGGTTTTAGACTTCATTCGGGTCAAAACAGAAGATTTTCTTTGCCAGAAAGAGGCAAAGGGCCTTTGGGCATTCTTGTGAACGGAACACAGGGAATGGATATCTTCAACGACTTTCAAGATAAATGTTGTGAATTTGGACTGAATTTGGTAAATTTAGTGAGTGTACATACAGATGGTGCACCTTCCATGACAGGAAAACATGAAGGGTTTATTGCACAGATAAATTACTAACAGATCCAGATGTGCTCATTTCTTTTCATTGCCTCTTGCATCAGCAAAATCTCTGTACTAAACCTGTTTTAAATGACACTTTGCAACAAGTTATAAGTATTTTTAACTATTAAATATATTCATGCACATGCAACATGGCATCATCAATCTCATAACATGCTAAAGTTGAAAGATGAGGTATTCAGTGTGGATTTGCCATATTATTCTAAAGTGTGTTGGCTAACACAGGGAAAGGTGTTAGCCAAAATTTTCTCTCTGTAAGAACAGATAGTTAAATTTTATGAAGAACAGAATCAGCAATATGAATTACTAAAAAAAAGATTTCTATAGGAATGCAGCGTTTCTGTGTGATATCATGTCAGATCAAAACGACTTGATTATTTCTTTGCAAGGTAAAACTGAGTCTATATATGGTATGTGGCAAAAAAAAAAAAAAAACCCTAAGCATTTCAGAAAAAAATAACTTTTTTCAAAACACTTCTTTAAAAGGAAATTTCAGATGACCATTTTCCCCAGTTACCAAAGGTCATTGATGAGCAGGATGATATATGGGAATCATTTGAAGAATACACAGCTGTTATAGACCTATTAACTGGAGAATACAATGAAAGGTTCACTGAGAATCATGACATCACATTCAAATTAGCATTTCAGCCTCACCTAGTTGATATCACCAAGGCACCTAAAGAACTACAGATGGAATTGATGGAGCTCTCAGTAGATGACATTTTAAAGTCATTGTTTGATGCTAAGAAAGATCCCTTTGAAATATAGAAAAATACAGTAGAATACCCACGCCTTTGGCACCATGCCTGAGAAATGCTTTCTTGCTTTTCAACCACTTATTGCTGCGAATCTACATTCTCCTACCTAACCCAAATCAAGGTGCCCTTAAGGTCACAAATGACTGATACCCATTTAGAGAATCAACTGAAACTGCGGACCTCCGTGCTGCAACCAAGTAGTTAAATGCTTTCCAACAAAAAGCAGACAAAACAAAGTCATTAAAAGGTTAGTTAACATTAAAATTAATGAATTGTTTTCATTTTTTGAAATTCTTAAGTACATGGTAGATTTTTACAGAATAATATAAATTTTTAAGTATATCTAATTGAAGTTTCTTGAATGCAGGCTTGTTTGGTTACAGCTAAATTAATACAGCCTTCCAACATGAAAATGTTCCCCATCCCTGGCATATGCTGAGATAGATTCAGGCAAGTGGAATGGACCACAGACAGCCCTACTTCCCTCTTTTCAGTTAATCCTGGCAATTTCCAAATCCTCTGGATCAATTACCCACAATGATGAATAAGAACATTTTGATTAAGTCTCAGATTAAGTGTCAATTTAGATGACAGAGGGGAGGAAGGTGTGAGGGAGGACAGGTTTCATAGTATATCAAAGTCACAGTCTTTAAGGGGCATTTCACTTTTAAGCATGAGGATACATACAATTTTTTTCCATAAATTATTAATATAGTAAAGAACAACTTTTGAGAAAATATGTATAGTTTTTTCAAGTGTGGCAGGAAGACAGGCAGCCTACCTAGGAATAGATCTAAACTGTGCAAGATGGCTGTACTTAAGCTTCTTCACAAACAGACAAAGGTTTCTGCGATTTTCTTTTTTCCACTGAGTTTGTAATCTTTTATGGTGATCATTTCATTAAAATTTACCACATGCTGATTTGCATTTCCTCTGTGGAGCTGGTACTTACTCTATGTTAATGTAACTTTTCCTATCTCTAGGCTGATCTTGACTTGATTGAAATACTATGGAGCCAAAATGGTGGCCTAAAATATAAAACCTTTTATTCCACAATATAATATAATTAGCTTTAGGAATAAACAGTGGAACCACTGATACAAGAAGGAACACCAACCTACAGATAGGCAAAGGAAATACCCAGCCTACACTGACAACCATTTTTGTGCTTTTGGCAAGAATATGACCCAGGCGGCAGGATTTTGGAAATAGAGCCTTAGATTGGATAACAGTGTCTTTGCTAAGATACTGTGCTACCTCAAGAGCCACCTAAGACCTGCCCCTCTACACACATCATCTTTCTATCCTTACTTCAGGCCATCTGTCCATTCTATTCTATGTTCACTTAACTGCACAGGTTTTTCTGAACCAAGGACCTTCCAGAATTTACAGGTAGCTCCATTCTTACTGTGTGACTGTCCAGGGTTACAGTCTTGCTATAACTGCAATGTGCTTATACATGAATATATAGAGGGGAAAATTAAAGGAATTTTAAGTTATCCAAACAAGTTGCAATCAATTCAAATCAGTCAGTAAATGTTTTTAAAAACCTATATTCCTAATCTAATGTTGTGGGAATATAGAACCCAATTTATAACGCCAAGAGCTTTAAATAAACCAAGTGCAGAACAAAACCTCACAAACACAAAATTGACAATAAAACAACTTATATTAGAACTTCTACTACACTAATTATTAGTGTAGTAGAAGTTCAGAGAAAGGAGATCGAGCTCATGAAAGCTAAAACCAATTGAAGCAACCACAGACTCTCTTTCACCTGATGTGTTCCTGGAAGGCCCTAAACTTCTATTTACTTCACGTGTGAGCAATCTCTGACTTAGTTTGAGGCATGCATCATTACAGAACATAAATTCTACATTTTACTATGGGGAAAATTTGTCCCATTGGGAAAAATTCATTTAATAACTGGAAACTAATGTGGGGCATGCCAGAATAGCTCAGAAAGTATTCCAAATGTACTTCAAACCCCAGAATGAAGTTGGCGGACTATCTCCACTGTTTATCGTGAGTGTGAACAGAGACATGATCATGGTGGCAAAAACCAATTGGGTTTCTAAAAGGAAACGTCTGGTAGTCAAATTTATTTTTCTTTGTCATGCACTATGAATAAAATGATACTTACACCACTGCATAGTTGAAATTATTTCCTGGAGTGCAGTGGGCCTTGGAACTTAGGGATCCCAATTTTAAACTAACTTTGGGGGTAGGGAGGAATTGGCACTGCAGAGTGAAGCATTTCATCACCTAAGCTCCCTTACCCAAAAGAAACCTCTTTATATTTTACATACAAAAATTCCATTACTTTAGCCTGAGATCAAGTTTCATCATTCCACAGGTTCAGTTAACACACTCCAAATGAAAGAATCCAAACAGACATTTGATAAGCTATCTACCATGTATCACATTCATGCCAGTTGATTAGAAGAATATATTCCAAAATGATTGACAGTTCTTTGACAATAACAATTTATTACCTGTCAAGCTGTAAGGTATGCTTTTGATATACAGAAGTGAAATAATATTGAAAAAAACTAACTCTAAGTTAAAACAGAAGTTATACTATTCCAAATAGATCCCAGATGACTATGAAAAACATATTTGTCCAGATAATAACAATTAGATAAGTGATACATGTTATTACACAGATGACAAATTTCAATGTGATATACTACATAAGTACTCCTACCCTATTAAAATAAAAAACAATACTGAGCTCAGTAACTCGAATGGAATACAAATTTGGAATGCTAAATTTGGAGAGTAATATATAGCAAAAGTTTGGTAGTTACTATTAAGGATCTGACTTAGTTCCTGTAAGTTAGTGGATTTACCTCTAAGTTTTAGACCCATATATTAGAGGAAATCTGTTATAATTGTTTCACATTGGGTTAAATGGCTGATATTTTTAGCATCTGAAACCTGTTATTTTGTAGCTGAGGTTTATCCTACTTTCCTATAGCTTCACAAACTTTCAATTTTAAATTACAGAACTTACATACTAATTATAAACTTTTATCTTTAAAAGTGGTGCGGCCTTTTAATCATTTTCCGTAGTTGGGTTTTTTCCTAAAACCTTATAGAAGATGGCATTGTTCTTAATTTTGACTGTGGAAGATTTCACCCATCTTCCAGAGAAGTTCAATGTCTTATTAATACTCTGGAAAATCTTGGTCAAAGGCAGAATTTAATGCAAAGCAAAATGTTTAGGCATGAGAATTTATACTTGCAACATACAACCATTTATCTGTGTTCGCAAAGGAAACAAAAGTTCTGATTTTTTTCCTTACCTGTGGAACATACAGTGCTATTTCTCCCTGTATTAAAATTAGCCACAGCTGGATTGACTCAGACAATGAATAAAACTGTGGTCATTTCATGGGCAAGCCAGTTAATGTTATTCTGTTTTCCTCTTTAATCATTGGCTGTGCTCTAAATTTTAAAGTTTGTGCCCCTAGAGGTGGAAGGTGTACTTGTAAGTACAAAGCCATCACTGGAAGAGCCCAGACTTCTAAATATGTGGTGGCCCAGGGATAGTTGTTCAGTAGCCTTAACCCTGAGTGATAAACACAGAAATGGGACTGGCCACAGGAGACTACATTAACTCTGGTCATTAAAGTACCCATAAGTGTAAACAGTAACAGTGACAACTACGATTTATTTATGGCTCCCTAGGACTAGACATTGTCTATGTACTTCCTCCCTCTTAGTAACATGGGTGTTTTAATCTACACTTTACAGATGAGAAAATTGAGGCTCAAAGGTTATATATAAGTGGCCCAGTGTCATGTGGTCAGTAGTAATGGAGCCATGTCTCATCCTAAAGGCCATGTTGTAACCCAGAGGCTTTTGAGACTTTATCTGCACACCACAAACACCAGAATTACCTAAGAAGCTTCTTACACACATATTTCCTGGCCCCAGGAGCCAAGGAAGTTGATTTTGTGAACCTAGGGGAAGCCTGGGAACCTGGTGCCTTCTTTTTTTTTAAAACAGCTCCCCCAAGTGAGTCTGACCCTCACCAGGTTTGGAAACCACTGCTTGATGGAGTGTTTTTCTACCTCATTAACACCAAGTCACACCAATAATGATGTTGGTGGTGTAGCTCCCAGGGAGAAGTGACCAAGGCTGCTCCCAGGCAGCAGTGAGAGTCCCGGAGCCTCTGGTCACCCTTAGTCCTCCCCAGGCCTGAGGGGTCAACACCCCAGCACACAGGAAAGCCAGTCCCGGAATGCTCATGTACCAGTCGGGACTCTCCAGTCCAAAACTATGAGCTAGGCTGTGTGAGCCTACACTGCTCAGTGGTTTAATGCCATCATATAGAGAAACACTCATATGACCAAACTTCTGAAATGGCTTCACACAGTCTCTGAGTACCCAGGAAAGACTCTGGCACAATCTTACTCATTGATTCCAGTCCTGGCCAAGAAACAGATGACCCTGTGGTCAGAACATAAGGAGTTCAAGCTTAGAAATAGGAGATTAGAGAAGAAAAGAGAGAGAATTTTTCATCACTTGGTCCATAAAGGACATTTTTCTAACCTCAATAACAGAGAGTATTAGTCCATAGGTTAGCAGATTCTCAGCAGGTAGATAGGTTTCTTTGAACTTCTCTGTAAGGCATGACCAGGATGGGATAAGGATGTACCTCTCATGTGACTTTGCTTGTAAGTTTTAAATCTGGATTTGAATTTGACTCTGTTGATCAACAGCTTTATGAACTTGAGCAAAAGATTTAACCTTGCCAAGCCTAATTGTATATATCTTTTATGGGGATTAAATGAGAGAGTATGTTGCCTAGCACGTATCCTTCAAATGCTAGCTGATATTATCCCAGCCACACTTACTGAAAATGCAAAGCTAGTGGCACAGTGGCACAGGCACAAAGCTTTCCCCTACATTCCTGTATCGCCAGGATCATGCCTTGAGTGAGGTCTGTGGCTGGCCACTGTGATTTGAATAATGAGGGTCCATTCTGATGCTGGCAGACACCCTAAGCCATTCACCAGAATGCCACAGCTGGAAATGTGAGGGTCACCACGACTCCCCTGCCCAGCCATGTGGAACTCTTTTGGTTCTACTCATGCCTCTTTGCTCTCTCTCGCCATGTTCGTTCAATCTAGAACACTCTATTTTCCACCTCCCTCTATCATTCTGGCTTTCTCTCAATGATCAGGTCTCCACGAAGATGCCAATTCCTTCTTAAAGATGTCCCTGAAGCCAAAGTCTGGGTTTCCTGTCCTCTTACAGCTGTTATAGCACCCATTTCCTTGCAACACAATTGGTTGTTTCCTTGTCTGGATGCACCTTCTGGTACTACAAGTGCTGGAAAGCAGGGACCTTTTCTTTATGCTTGCTATATCCCAAAACAGAGCACAGGGCCTGACATGTAGCAGCAATCAACAATTATTTGTTGAATGAATGGTTAAACTTCAGCACCCTTCTCTTTCTAAAACAAGAAATGTCATAAGTAATTAGAATTCCCTTCTTTTTTTTAAGGAGACCTATGTAGCTGTAACGTCTTCACTCCCCCTTCACCTTACGAAAGAGGTGCTGCCCTTAAATTCTCAGCTCTGGGCTAAGGGCTACTCAGGCTGGAAGGGGCAGTGCCACTAGGGAGAGAAGACTTAGGTGAGAATCCCAAGACTGGAGCACTACTCACCTGAAGCACCATTTCATATGTGCAAGACTTGGTTTTTCACTTATAAAACAGGAAGTTTGGACAAGAAGGCCCTTTCTAGCTCTAAAGTTCTGTGGACTATCGCATGCTGGGCTTGGAAGCCACTTTGGCAGTTCTGCCTGGGGTTGGTATTGAGTTCCTCCACGAAGGCATGATGGATGGTAAAATGCCTGCCCTGGGCCTTTCCAAGCCCACACCCTCCGTCTTTCCCGCAGCCCTTCCTCTCACCCTCACATAAGCAGCCCGTAAAGGGCTTTGCATGGAGAAATGACTAAGTTTGTGGTAAGTGAATAAAGCAAGGTCATTTTTATTTAGTTAACCTTAATGAAAGAGAACTTTCCTAATGGTTTGAGTCTTGGCATTTGGATCAAGGAAGTTCAAAAGGACTTAGGCAGAACTAGGGAATTAGGCAGAATACACATTCCTAACTAAACTTAGGGTATGTCCGGAAGGACTTGAAAGGAATCAAGTTATTCCTCCCCGATGCTCTTTCTTTCTTGGGTATATCCATGGGTCCCATCACCCAAGACAGGAAGCTGGGCGTCATCCCAGACACCTTCCTTTTGATAATCTACCACATTTAATGAGTCACTGATTATTCTCACTTGATGCACAAAAACAGCTTCCTAATATGTCTCCCAGCCCATAACCTCACTCTGATTCAGTACAATTGTCATGTTTTCTGAAGGGTAATTTGCAACATGTATCAAATTCATTGTAATTATTTCTACTCCTTCAACCAGCAATTAAACTTCCAGGAATATATCTTAAGAAGCTAATTAGATATGAGCACAAAGATGTATGTGCACAATGATGTTTAATGGAGCATTATTTATGATGGTGGCAAAACACATGGAAATAATATAAATGTCTAACAATTGTTTCTCAATTGGTATGCTTCTATATGGTGGAATACTGCTCAGCCATTCAAAATCATTTTGTAGAAGAAAATTGATATGAGAAAATACTCAAAACACACTCACTGTTAAGGGAAAAAGCAGGTTATTAAATAGCAAGTACAACATGAAACTATCTCAAAATACATACACATATGCATATAGTATATCAAACACACATACAGAAAAGCCATCAGAAGGATCTATACCAATACGTTAACAGTAGTTATCTCTGAGTTGTTGGAACATAAGTATTTTGGGGTTTCCATTTTATGCATTTAGTGCATTCTATTTTATAATGAAAGGTATATTATTAGAGTACATCCGCACAAACCTGATTTTGTTGACTCTTCAGGAGATCCCCATTGCCTCAAGATCCAAAGTCCTGAACATGACACCTACGAGCCTTCACAGCCAAACTCCTACCTAACCTCTGCGTCCTCAATTCTCAGGCTCCCTGCCATCCACTCCACTCTCTACCACTGTCAGACCTGCTTCCTCTCCCGCCCACTGTGACTTTGCACATGCTGAGCCCTCTCCCTGGGAAGCCCTGTGCTTTTCTGTGATTGGCAAATTCCAATTGACCCTTGAAAGACCATGCCAGAGAGGCTCTCCTCTGAGACGCTCTCACTGCCTCTCCTGCTCCAGCCCGCGGAGGTGGTCACTATCTCCTTTGGGCTATTTATAAGTATCTCCGTGTTTGTATGCACCCCACTTTTTAATTGTTAAAGCTAAAAGAGGAGTTGATAATGAATCAGAGAAAAAAATTAAAGAGAGATTTAGACTCACTATACTTAAGTTGATTTTTCTGTCTTTGCTACATTTCCCTGAGAAATTGAGCCCTGAAAAGCTGGGACCAGGTCTTGATCTCCCCTGAATCAAACACTTAAGTTGGAACATTGTAGAGGTTCAAAAATGTGTGTCAGACTGAAACATGTGACAGAAATCTAAAGGAGAAATTTCTGCTTCCTGTGAATTTTTGGTAGTTAAGCTTCAGGTTCACAGCCCACTTTGTCCACCTGAATTTCCTCCATGTTCTGAACTTTTGGACCCAATGAAATTTACATGCCTAAACTGTAGAAGCTCAGCACCTTTCAAAATAACTAATTTCCATCAGATAAACTTATTAAAATAATAAAATGACCCACATATACAAATATAGGCCAAAAGTCAAGAAATAAAGATCAGTTTATTGCTATGAGTAAAATGGTTTTGAGGTCTAAATAAAAGAAAGAAAGTGTGGGATTTGTTATAGTGCATTTATTTTTGGTTAAATGTTTTGATAAAAAATAAATGTGGCCAATTTTATCAACACTAAATAATTACAGTTGACATAATAGCCACAATCTTTAGGATTATATTTTTCTAGGTAAATATTTTCCTCCTGAATAACTAAAAATCAGTTTAACCATGTCAATATAACAATGGTGAGCTAAATCTGAGAATATTACAAAACTGGAAATAAAAATTATTTTTTATTTGCCCCCTTCACCAAAATTTTTCAAAATTGGGATTGAAATATCACCAGGACTTACAAAACTATGTTAAATTGTATTTTTACCACATCATCATAATGTAGGTGACTCTTTCTTGAATGTACATTATACTTAGGGCCATTTATTATCATTTTAGTGAATATTATAGCTGCGTGTTCTCAAGGTCTCTCTTCATCTGTCCTATGTATGTATATAACTTTATGAGATTGATATTTTATGGCAATTGTCTTCTGACTTTAAAAGAGTAAATTATTAACCAATCAACAGCAGAGCAAAAGACACATAAGGTTTTACTAACAGAATTCACAGAAATGGCATCCTGGGCTGACTCTCAAAAATTTCTCAACTCATGTATTTTTGTTCTTAAAATAGCTTCTATTAAAACATAGCAACACTCATAAGGTACATTCTATGCTGTTACCTTAAAAGGTAGAGCAAACTAGTGAAAGCAGCAGAAGAGAATATGTGAGACCAAGAATGGCAAAAAATGAAATTATCTAGATTTTTTTTTGAGGTACCATAGGTCAGACTAGCTTCATTCTTCTAAGGCCTCAATGATACTCTAGCAGGCATTAATTTAAAGCCTCAAGCCACCTTGAGTCACTCAATAGAAACAAAAATCTAAGCAGGGGGCAGAGAAGACTAGCAATTTTTTTTTTAAAGAAATGCAACTGGAGAAAATAAGATGTGTTTTATTCCACTAGAAATATGACTCTTCATTTTCCCAATCTAACCAGGGCTCATTCTTGTAATATGAATAATATCACTGTAACTCATTAGTATTGTCTACATTTTAATTTGAAAAATAGTTCCTATGTTAATCTTTAATAGCCTGTCTTCTGGACCAACTGAAAGAGTTACAAAAGAGGTCATTTGGAGTGGTGTAATTAAGGCCTGTGAGAAGCATATTTAGTAATGTGGTGCTGCTCTCCTTTTCATCCAATGGCCTCGTTGGTATATAGATCTACCATTTGATCAGTGCATCTGGCCCCAGGGGCTTCATGGTCTGCAAGCCACAACCTACTAATAAGCACCCTCCAGCTTGTTTGCTAAACAGATCAGTCCTGGCAGGCACCCAAAAACTCCAGTCCTTGAAACTTGGAGCTCTTTAACTTGCATGGCCTATTGTGTGGCAAGCAAGAGAATAAACTATGTACCTCATAAATGCAGAGCAATTATAGATGAGTTAGTAATACAGCTGTGGCTCAAAAGATTGCTTACCTAAACCAAATCGAGGCCTAATTTATTTTTGTATTGTCTTTGTTAAAAACCAAACAAACAGCTCTGTAGAGCTTGTATACACAGTAAGGAAAATGGCTGTGTTTTTCTTATAAACAAGATGGTAACTCCTGGCTAAAAGAAATCACCCTCAGTAGCTGAAGGTTTTTGTTTTTATGGCTGAACCAAGCCATTGCTTGTTGTAGATTCATTAGGTTGTTTAGGGAAACAGGGTAGAATGCTTTCTTTGATAGTTCAATATGTTGAGGGCTTAGGGTTTTACAGTAAATACTAGGGTTTTGTTTTTTTTCTTTTTTTAATAGATACCAGATAAGATACCGTCAACATCAAGTACAAGAATGTAAAAATAAAGTAGCCTTCATTTACAAAGGAATGGCAAAGTAGCTTGGGTTTATGTGCATTAATGTGCCAATAATTATGATGTATGGAGATAGATATCTTTTAGAAATCACTGTTATATTCAAATTAATACTTGCCAATTTATGAATCCTTACAATAGAAAAACAAAACAAAAAATCAAAAAACAAAAACATTCATTTTGTGAAGGTATTAGTATTAACCTACCTGGAAATGGCTTAGTGAAGCAATAACATATACTTTTTACTTCATAGCTAAAGTTTTCCATATTATTTAAGCAACTATACTGTGATAAGTGCATTAAGTAACATGTCTTATACTCTTGAGAAAGTATGATGAGATACTTGGTGATCTTCATTTTAGGACATCTACAATAATTTTGAAAATGTCTACACAGATAATCATAGAAATAAAAAGATAGTAAGAGTGGCTCAAAGGAGATGACATCTAGACCTGGTTCTACTATTTATTAACCATATGACCTTAAGTAAATAACATACCTTACTGAATCTCAGTTGCCTCCTCTGTAAAATGAAGTAACCTATTCTGCCTATCTCAGAGGGATGGTGAGCAGGGGAAATAAGTTAACAGAGTGTAAATACTTAGTAATATGCAGATACCTACAAATGTAAATTCTTTTATTGCTGCCAAATAGAAACAAACTTAAAGAACTATCAGCTACATATTTGCATGGTTGTGAACCACTGGACAGATTTCTTAGGGATCAACCCTTAGGGATTGAAATGATAGTTTAGGATATGTAGAAAATTGTGTATGGTCTCATCTGATTTAGTAACTGACTCTCACAACTTGTGTTTTATAGATTGGCCTAGCAGCAGAGAGACAGAAAGGCAGATAGTAAAGGTTGAATATTTAATGCCAACACCTATGGCCGCTTCTGGGGCTATAGCCAGAAGGGAAGAAATGTGAGGGGAGAGGTTTAAAATTACATGAAGAATGCAAAGTGATTATTATCCCCAAAAAGTCCTAGGAAAGCTGGGATCCTGAACTAAAGAGGGAAGGAGGTGATGCTCCTGACTTGGCCTGTTCAGGGCAGCTGTTCTGCCCATATTAAGGCCCATCACGTGTTTTGTTGTTATTGTTGTATTGCTTTGTTTTGTTTGTTTTTCCAAATCCCTTATTTTTTCTACAAGTGCAGATATGTGTGATGAAAAGATGACCAGATACTTCAATTATTAGCCACAATTCTTGGAGTACCCAATCTGATATGCACAAGTAGGTATCAAGTGGATATTTTAGGACTTTTTCCTGATGTATGGTCAGTGTTTGCCTTCCTGCTTCTATCTTTGGTAGTGTATCAATCTTCTATCACTTCAATAATGCTACATAACAGACCAATCTCAAAATTCACTGACTTAAAACAATAAGCGTTTATTTCTGGCTCATAGGTCTGCAGGCTAGCTGCAACTTGGCCAGGCCAGGCTGGACTGCAGGCTGTGGGATCTGGGCTCTGGGCTCAAGGAGCCAGGCTGAAGGTTGGGTATAGGTCTGTTGCATGTGACTTTTATCTTCCTTGAATCAGTGACTACCCAGGGAATGTCCTTTTCATATAAAATGGTAGACGCTTAAGGCACTGGCCCAGAATGCACACAGTAACATTTCCACCCATATTCCATGGGCCAAAGCAAAGCAAGTGACTAATCCCAACATACATGGTGCAAGAAAATATATTTTATTTCTAGTGGGAGGGACTTCAAAATCACAAGGCAAAGAGACTTGATGGGTAATTCTAATACAGGAGGCATGACAAATTGGAACAATGATCCAATCTACCACACATATTTTATAAAAGGGAGCTTATATTTTTTATATATTTTAAACACCATTAATAACTTTTACTTACACGCTTAAATCACTTGTAATTTAAATAATCCATGTGACTATGGAGCATTTGCAATATAGCTAATCCAAACCGAGATGTGCTCTATGTATAAAATGCACAACAGACTTCAATGACTTCATATTTTAAAAGATTATAAAATATCTCTTAATAATAAAAACATTTCCACCAAACTCTTAAACCAGAGTGTAAGCCATGACATGGTAACATGGGTGAGGAAGAAGAAACCCTAGAAGACCCTCTTCTCTCTATGCAAATCTTGCTACCTTTGTAGGAATAATTCAATTTTATTCCAAACCAGTGCCTAAGAATAAAAAAATATCAGAATGGAAATCCCTTGGCATATTTCATAAATATCTTCCTACGTGTTTATCATAGTTCTTGGTAAATGAATATTAGCAGATCAATACAACCCTAATCTAAAAATATCTTTCATTCTTCCATTCAACAAATATTTGTCAAGCTCCTTCTCTGTGTCAGATGTTATTACTCTAGGTTGCAGAGATATGATGGTAAACAGGATAAAGTCTGTGCCCTCATGAACTTTACAATAAACAAATGCATACATAAGTATGTAACATAATGGCAAGTAGTGATGAGGACTGTAAAGAAAAATTAAACAAGAAGGAATAGAGGGTAATCAGGGAAGGCCTTTCCGAAGTGGTGACAGTTAAGGAGAAAGCGAAAAGAAATGAGGACAGAAGCTCTGGAAAAGCATCCACTATAGAAGAAACAGCAGATATAAAAGCCCTGAAGGGAGAACAAGCAAGAAATCCAGTGTGGCTAAAGTGGGTGATTGAGTGGAAGACAGAGAGAGCCAGCTCATGGAAGGTCGTAAAGGCCTGGCAAGGACTTTGGATTTTATTCTAAGGGTGGTAAGAAGGTAGGAGAACTGTGCTATCCAATACAGTAGCCACCAGCCCATGTGGCTGTTGAGCACCTGGAAAGTGGCTAGTTCAAACCAAGATGTGCTGTAAACATAAAATGCATCCAAAATTCTGACACCTTAGTATGAAGAAAAGGAACGTTAGACATTTCGGTAATAATTTTGTTATATGGATCAACATTAAAATTGATATTTTATATATATATATTTTGGGTAAAGTAAAATATATTGTTAAAATCAATTTCCCATGTTCCTTTTTACTTTTTCAGTATGGCTAGTAGAAAATTTTAAATTATATTTGTGGCTCACATTATATTTCTATTGGATGGCACTGCATTAGGGGATTTGAGCAAGAGGTGTCACAATCTCTTAAAAATTACTCTTGGGTGCATGGAGTTTATTAAACTATTTCTTTATGTATATAAATTTTTCTATAACATAAGGTTATATTTTTATATGGTATAAAACTTTTGAAATCATATGAGAAGGGGCTGAAATGGTAGCGCTGCCCTCCTCCTCCCACACTAGCTTCTTAGGAACGGGAAAGGTCTGAGCAGTTGGCTTCACTCTTCCCCTTTCCTAAGAATGCTCCAGTCTGGATTCTGAAATGGTCCTGAATCAGTTCTGATTTTGAAACCATTCTTTGTAAAATAAAGGGCCACAGCGTGGGAACTGTGGTAGGGGGACTGTATATATAACCAGCCATTGTTTCCTAGCTTGCTTTCCTATAAATACTTACTACTCAAGAGTCATGTAGCTGATGGTCGTAAAGACTCTTAGCTTTCTTCATTGCTCCCATAGATAACATCACCCTTGTGAAATATAAGGCTAGTGTTTGAGATATTTTTCAGGCCCTGCATTCTGATGAAACAGATTACCTACCCAGACCAGTGTCCCATAACAAGGAGCTGACTCAACTCTTATTGCAACCCCCACTCAAGAACTGAGTCATCAAAGAAGACAATTTCTATACCCCTGGGGTCCTGCTCTGAACCCAGCCAATTAGGAGACCCAATTACCTAGCTTTTGCCCACCATACTATCTTTAAAAACCCTTTCTCCCAAATTCTCAGGGAAACAAATTTGAGAATGTCCTCCATCTCCTCGCTTGGTGCCTGCCATACTAAACTCTTTCTCTGCTGTAACCCCTGCTGTCTCAGCGTATTGGCTTCCTCTTGAGCAGTGGGCGATAAACCCGAGAAGGCTGTAACAATTCAGAGGACGGTTTTTCTGATGGCCCCTCATAGGACAATTGAGTCTTGCCTCTAGAAGAATACAACTCTTTCTGAAAAGAACCTGTTATGCTCAGTGTTGCCTAAATCCTAAAAGGTCAGGAACTAAGGAATTTATAATTGAAGTAATAGTTGCTGTATAAATTTGTATATTCTCCCAAAAAGCAAAGCAATAAAGAATAGCAATGGCAAAGAAAAACTACATAAACTTTAAATTACCATAAGTTAGAAAGACAAAAATAAAAACAAAGAAGTATGAAACCCCAGCACAACGCCCTTTATGGTCCTGCTGCCCCAAGCCTTGGGGGAAGCACATACTAACTGGGGAAGACTGCAGAGAAGAGGGAAGAAAGGCAAAGGCCACAGGTTGATGTAAAGTCACAGAAAGGTGGGCACAGTGGCATAGGACTTTAATTCTAGCACTTTGGGAGGCCAACAAAGGAGGGCCACACCATTTGAGGCCAGGAGTTTGAGACCAGCCTGAGCAAGATGGAGACCGTATCTGTACTAAAAATAGAAAAATTAGCCAGGTGCATGACTGTAGTCCCAGCTCTTTGGAAGGATGAGGCAGGAGAATTGCTTGAGCCCAGGAATTTGAGGTTGCAGTGAGCTACGATGACACCACTGCACTCTAAGCCAGGGCTAGAATGAGACCCTGTCTGAAAGTAAATAAATAAATAAACATTACAAATAAAGTCACAGAAAGATAAAGTCCTTCCTACATGCTAAAATGCTGAAAAATAGTTGTGGTTAATCAGAACAGAATAAGAGAATTCAAAGTGTGTACAGGACTAAAAGTAGCAACTCTTCTGGTAAGAGCTGGGTAATGGGAAGAGAGAAGCACCTTTAGAAAACTGTGCCAAGAAGGGGGAAAAGGCAAGACTGGGAAAGTTAGGATCCTTAAAAACAAAAGAGTAAAAGAGTGCACAAACATTCATCCCATTAGTGTCCCCAACACACACACACACTCACATGCACACATACAGAGCCAACTAGTAAAGAAACCATCCACACTTTGCTACACTGACAGCAGAGGGAGGTCTTGAGCTAGGAATCTTGTAAAACACCCCAAATTGCCACCCCTATCCTCAGAAATATAGAAAGGCAAGCAATTTTTAGGCAAAAAATATCATAAAATTATTAAAACAATTCTGCTGAAAAGAATCACCCCAAACCAAGTCAGAGAACTGAGTTCCTTAGAGACCTTCCTGCAGGAATTACGACTGTTTTGCTAGGACACCCTGCTCAGATAAATGTTTGCCTGTGAGCTCATGGCCAC
The DNA here is from genome assembly GCA_963574885.1 of Lepilemur ruficaudatus. Taxonomy (NCBI): domain Eukaryota; kingdom Metazoa; phylum Chordata; class Mammalia; order Primates; family Lepilemuridae; genus Lepilemur; species Lepilemur ruficaudatus. The sequence goes on from CAUYRT010055708.1 coordinate 29,806, forward strand.
AAAGAAAGTAACAAATGAAAGCACGGAGGCCAGTCAGAAGGTCTTGGAAGGGAGATGGTGATGGATTACTCTAGGAAAAGTGATGAAAATAGTAGGATTCAAGATATATTTTAAATGTGCATTAGACTTGTTGATGGATTGGATATGAGATAAGAGTAGAAAAGTAAAGACTACATCCTAGGGCTGTGGTCTGGACAATTAAAAGAACATAAGTACTATGGACTGAGATAGTACTAGGGAGAGTGGGTGAGAATCAAGAATTTGGTCATGTTAAATTTTAGGAGGCTTCTAAATGTACCCCTACAAATTTTATGGGTTTTGATGCTATTGTAAACTGTATTGCTCTTTTAATTTCAAACTTTTTTTGTTCTAGTATTTAGAATTACACTTTATTTTTCTATACTGATTTTGTATACTGCTACCTTACTACTACCTTTATTAGTTCTAGTAAATTTTTAATAGATCCCTTAGGATTTTCTACATAATCATCTGTAAATAAAAGCAATTTCATTTTGTCCTATCTAATCTGTACGCCTTTTATTTCTTTTTCTTGCCTTATTGCTCTGGCTAAGACCTCCAATGCAATATTGAATTGGAGTATTGTGAGTGTACATATTTGCCTTGTTCATACCTTAAAGGGAAAACATTCATTGTGATGTTAGTAGATTTTGTATAGATACCCTTTATCAGGTTGAGCAAGTTTCATTCTGTGACAATTTAGCTCCTCAAAGAATTAGATGCTAAAATAGGATTAGGTGTACAAGAGATTTACTGGGGGAAATGCCTGTGAAGGATAAAGAGTAAGGAAGTGGAGTAGTCAGTTGAGACTTCATATTTGCTGTACGTCTGACGTCTCTGAAAGAAGGGCAGGAAGTCTTGGTGGCTAACCAGGTAGTATGAACCAAATATTCATTTTGAGGGGTCTGGGCCCTTGGTAATAATACCTTTCTCAGGCTGGGATTGCTAAACCTGTCCATTCACAGTTACAATAGAGTAAGGGAGATGCTCAAGTGGATCACCTGATCTCCACGTTTTCTTCCTTGACTCCATTGCGTAAAAGCTGCTCTAAGTTTTCCTACTGATTAGTGTCAATTACCCCACCAAAACAGTGATTCCTCTTCCTGTTTGCTATTGCCTGGACACAAGAAGTCTAGAGTGCACTGGGGACAACTGCAAGTCTGAATTCAGTGTGCTTTTGCTGTGTCCCTGGTAAGAGTGCACCATCTTTCGGTATCAGAATTCTGCAGAACCCAGAGATGAAGGCAGGGGAATCACAAAATCTCAGTAGGTAAATAGAGTTGGATATTCAAAGGTAGAGATAGTTAGATTGGCCCTGGAAGCAGGAGTTTATGCTGATAACAGCATGCATAGTCTCCATCTCTGCCACCGTAGTCCCTCTGTTAATGTTCTAATCACTCCAGTTAAGGGGAGGCTAATATTAAAAACCATTTAATGCCAACTGGTGAAGCCATTTTATCTGCTAACTAAGCCTTTTTATTAATGTTTGATATAAAAATCTTCACACTTCATGTCTATCCCATATGTTCATCCACATGCTTTTATCCTAGCCCTCTTATCTTCCAACCCTTCCCTTACAGGTCCCTGACCAGATGATCAGGCTGTTAGTTACTGCCCAGGAATGTGGATGTATTCTCACCTTGGGCCATAGCTCATTCCATAAAGTGATAGCCAAGTACACCACTCACATTCTATTCATTGAAAAGGTTTTCTCTTTTCACTGACCTTTAAGGCCAGTGAATGTGGCTTACAATGCAGCTTCTAGCCATTCTTTAGTTGTTCCCATCTGTAAACAAGGTCAGTCTTTTCCATCCTTCTGGGACAAGCCCCAGATGGCTATAGTTGCAAGGTAGGGAAGAGGAGCTGTGTGCTGGGTGACATGGGGGTCTGGACTATGTGTTCATAGCCAGCTTATGTATGCCCTCTGATCATATTTGGGCTTTGTAGTAGACATAACATTTCTATCTTATGATAGACTACTGCTGGGCATGTCTAACTTTATCACTTGGCTGGTTCAATGTAACCCAGATGACAGTGAACACCTGGTTATTTGATGCCTCATGGTAAAGTGCTTCTGGAATATAACCAGACCCTGGTAAAGACAAACACAGGGCATAGAGTTGGAATATCTTCCTTCCTCCTCACTTTTCAGAAATAATTTGTTTAGTATTAGTAATTCTTCCTTGAATGTTTGATAAAATTTACCAGTGAAGCCAACTGGGCCTAGCAGTTTCATTGTTTTTAATATGAACACATATACACACACACATATATATACACACATATATATACTTGTATATACATATATATAACACTATTCATATTTTCTATTCTTCTTGAGTAAGTTTTTATAATACGTGTCTTTCAAGGAATTTGCCCATTTCATCTAAGTCATTGGATTTTTTTTGGCATAAAGTTGGGTATAACATTTTCTTATTCTTTTTGTAATGTCTGTTGGATCTGTAGTGATGTTCCTTCTTTCATTCCTGATATTGATAATTTGGGTTTGGTCATATTTGGTAAAGTTTTCCCTCAACACACCTTGTATAGCAGGTATGCTGGCAAAAAACCCTCAGCTTTTGTTTGATTGAAAGTCTTTATTTCTCCATTAAAAAAAGTCTTAAATAAGTACAGAATTCTAGGTTGACAATTTCTTTAAACACTTTGAAGATACCATCACATTATCTTTTGACTTACATGACTGTGAAAAGAAGTCTGAAGTAATTTATATATTTGTTCCTCTATACACAATGCATCCTTTTTCCCCTCAATGCTTTAAAATTTTATTTCTTTTTGCTTCTTAGAAGTTTGATTGTGATATGTCTTCAAGTGTTTTTTTTTACTGTTTGTACTGCTTAGAGTTTGTTGAGTATTCTGAATCTGTGGCTTTATAGTCTTTATCAAATTATAATTTGAGCATGATTTGGGCAAATATTTTTTTCTGTTCCTCTCACCTCTTCTTCTTAGACTCCAACCATGTACATGTGTGTTACACTGTTTAATGTTCTCATATCACTGAGATTCTGGGGTAGTTTTTTCCCAGTCCTCATTCTCTCTGTATGTCATTTTGGATACATCTACTCCTACATCTTCAAATGTACTAGTCTTTTCTTCTGCATTGACTAGTCTGATGTTAATCACATCCAGATAATTTTTCATTTAAAATATTGCGATTTCCACCTCCAGAAGTTCCACTTTTTTATATTGTTGATTTCTTTCCTCACTATGTGCTTTTCTAGAATAGATGTTTTAATATGTATGTCTGCTAATACCATCACTGCTATAATTTCTGGGCTTATTTCTATTGACATATTTTCAACATGGTTATGAGTCATATTTTTCTGCTTCTTTAAATATTTAATGTTTTTATTGGATGTTAGACATGTGGATTTTACATTGTTAACTGCCTGGATTTTATTGTCTATCTTCAAAGAGTATTGCCCTGTGTTTTGTTAGGCAGTTAAGTTACTTTTGGATGAGGTAAATTCTTTCAAGTCTTGTTTTTCAGTCTTTGTTAGGTGGGTCTATAGTAGCCTTTATTCCAGGGAAAATTTAGCCCCCATTATGAAGGCATAACCTTCTGGTGTCTCAGTTACTAAATTCTTGATGTGTATTCAGCAAAGGTTCTCCACTGGCTACTGAAAGCTTGAACAATTCTCCTCAGAAGGCTTCTGTGAGCTTAGAAACCATTCAGTTCCCTGGTTGGTATTTGTCTAACTTTATGAAGTTTAATCTTATGTGTACATGCCTTAGTATTTAGTAAAAATGCAGTGGGATCCCTATGTACATTTCTGGAGCTCTTTTTCTTTCTAGTTCCTTCCTCTCTGAAACTCTGCTTTATAACATCCAAGTCCCTTAGATACCCTGAACACCAATCTCTGCTTCCCAAGACTCAGAGAAATCAAAGATACCACATTCCACTTGGGATCTCCTGCTGTTCCTCCAAGGCTGGGGCCATTGTAAGGCAGACTGCAATTGTTTTTCTTCCCTTTGCAATTCTTCCCTTTGGAATTTTAGACACTCTGAACAACAATCTCTGTTTCCCAAGACTGAGAGGAAATCAAAGCCACCACACTTTACTTGGGATCTACTGCTGTTCTTCCAAGGCTGGGGCCATTGTAAAGCAGACTGTAATGATTTCCTTCTCCTTGGAGTCACAGAACTATGCTCCCTATCTTCAAAAATTTGAGAACATCTGTTCCCTATCATTGTCCAGTTCTCTTATTGTTATGTGGCTGTTGTTTTTGTTTTTGTAGAGAGAGGGTAGAGACTTCACTCTGCCACTGCATCCAGGCTGAAGTGCAGTGATGTGATTATAGGTCACTGAAATCTCAAACTCCTGGGCTCAAGCAATCCTCTTGCCTCAGACTCCCAAGTAGCTAGGATTCCAGGTGCATGGTACCACACCCAGCTAAATTTATTTACTTATTTTTTGCAGAGACAGGGTCTCACTATATTACCTAGGCTGGACTTGAATCCTGGCCTCAAGTAATCCCCCCATCTCACCCTCCCAAAGCGCTGGGATTAGAGGCATGAGCCCTGCCCTCTGCCCAGCTCTCTTATTTTTTTAAGGTGGAAGGTGAATTCATCCATTACTCTATCATGAGTGGGTGCAGAAATTTATTGAGTGGGCAATTGAATATTTGCATCTGACGATGGAGCTCAGAGAAGTCTAGTCTGAAGCTATAAATTTGGGAGTTGTATAGTATATTTGTTTCTCCAGAACTGATTACATGTGGAAATTATGTGCCTTTCAACCCCAACCCAGTGCAGCTAGCTCTAGCCAACAGCAGCCCCCTCCATTTTGCCCAGAATAAAATTTAAAAATATACATATAATTTCTATCTGTGCTATTAGAGAGTGATTATAGGGACTAGAGCAAAAGACTGAGCCCTGAGGAATTTTATTATTTAGAGATGAGGGGAGCAAGGAGAGGTAAATCTACAAAGGTGTCTGAGAAGTGCCCATACAATAGGAGAAAACCAGGAGAGCATGTTATATGGAAAACCAAGTGAGGAAGATGTTTCTGGGGACTGGGGTGATCAAATGCTGTTAGAAGTTAAATAAGATGAAAAATGAAAATTGACCACTGACTTAGGCAAGATGGTGATAGTTGGTAATGCAGTGAGTATTTTCAGTGAAATGGAGAGGGAACAGAGGTGTGAAGCAGAGATAGGTTCAATTTTTGCTTTGAAGAGGAGCAATCAAAGTACCTTGGAGATGAATATAGGAAGTAGGAAAAGTTGTTTAAAGACAGGCATTCTTTAAAAAAAATTCTATTTATTAATATTTCTATACTAAAAGTTTCCAGTATTGTCACAATACCTCTTTGTACCCACAATTTGTCCCATTCATATATTTGTTAATCTTTTCTATTAATATTAAATATATACAATTGATCATCATTATTCTCAGATTCCACATTTGCACATTTGCCTACTCACTAAAATTTACTTGAAACCCCAAAATCAAACCTCATGGGACTTTTGCATCATTCACAAACATGTGTAGAGTGGCAAAATTTGAGTAACCCAAAGTGCATGTTCCCAGCTGAGGCGGTCAAAGCTATACCCTGCTGTCTTGTTTCAGCTCTGATAGCATAAACAAGAGTCCTTTTCACAGTCTACTTAGTGCCACATTTTTTACATTTTCATCCTTTTTGGAGGGTGATTTTGCTGTTTAACACATTAACTGCCATGTGAATTGTATCTAATTCACAATAGTTTTGAGCCCAGGGCCCAGTGAAGCATGTGTAACTCACATGTCTTTACCTTAGGAGCCACGTGAACTATTTTTCAAGTTGCATAGAACTCATGCACAGTAAACAATAAAAAATAACAAAATTTTCATTAAATTAGAAAGAATTATTTTGTTTCTGAAGTTTTTATTCTATTTTCTTGATAAAACACCATGTCCCCAAGGAAAAAAATTTTTTTCCAGTGTGGCAGTCAATGTGTTAAAACGACCCCCAAGAATAGTGCTAAAGTGTTCTCTGGAGTTCCTAAGGGCAAGAAGACTGGGATGTGCCTTATGGAGAAATAATGTGTGGTAGATAAACTTCATTCAGGTGTGAGCTGTAGTGCTGTTGGTTACGAATTCAACATTAATGAATCAACTATATATATATATATGATAATATGTTTTTAAACATAAAAAAACATACAACAAGGTTATATACCGGTTGACAAAAATGTTGTGACCAGGACTCTAATCCTGTATTCCCCCAGGAGCAATAGTTCAATTGTCAGTAATTCAGTGTTCACAGTGACTTTATAGAGCATAACTACTGCAAATTAGAGAGAATCAACTCTAAATTTTTTTAAAAGAAACCTCTATGGAAAATAGTGTGGAGATTCCTCACAAAACTAAAAGTAGATCTACCATTTGATCCAGAAATCCCAAAGGAAAAAAGTCATTTTATCAAAAAGACACTTGTACTAGAATGTTTATAGCAGCACAATTCACAATCACAAAGATGTGGAATCAACCCAAGTGCCCTTCAGTTCATGAGTGGATTAATTAAATGTGGTATGTGTATATCATGGAGTACTACTCAGCCATAAAAAATGAATTAATGTCTTTTGCAACAATCTGGATGGCCCATTCTCCTTAGTGAAGTATCACCAGAATAGAAAAACAAACACCAAATGTACTCACTATTAAATTGGAACTAACTGATCAGTGCTCCTGTACACAGATGGAAGTAAAACTCAACAGAAATCATGCAGATGGGAGGGGGGAGGAGGGGATGGGTGAAATCATACCTACCAGGTACAATGTACACTATCTGGGTGATGGACACACTTATAACTTTGACTCAAGCAGTACAAAAGCAAGACATGTAACCAAAATATTTTAGCCCTGTGATATTCTGAAATAAAAAAAATTAATTAAAATTAAAAAGAATTTTTAAAGGAATCTGCATTTCAAAAAAAAGAAAGTATTTTGTGATAGAAAAGGCACTAGATCCCAAATTTTGAGACCTTTGTTGTAGTTTTAATTCTTCCCATAATTGACTGTGGGAAGTCAATTGACTGTATACTTCAGCAAGTACTCAGACCTCACTTGGTTTCTTCATCTATGAATATATTAAAAAGCTCTTTAAATTAGATTAACACTAAGGCCCCTATAGCCCTAGCATTCCATGGACATGAATCATCAGTAAGGGAAATTCCCAAAAATAGTCTCTTCCCAATGAAGTCTCCCCTTTACTTTAGAGCAAACCACCCTGCTCCATATGAGCGATTAGGGTGGGAATAATGACCTTACAGTAAGACAAGAAGTAACCACTGTGTTCTACAAAGTGCCACAGAGATTAAGTAAAATACACTGATCAAAAAAATCTGGGAAGATTTCCCAGGAAAGAGTTGCTTATTACTTTGGAAGTCATACCAAAATAACAGTACATGTCACATTAAGAAATAGATATTAATAAGGGATTTTAAAAGAAAACAGCCACAGTAGACTTAAATAGGGTGCAGCCTTCTGATGACAGCTTTGAGTACAGAGTGCCAAAATACAGCCAGACTGAGTGAGGTATGGGCACATTACTAAAAATACAAGGAGAGGACAGTCAGGTGGTAACCTGAATTCACACTCAGGGTTTTTAATATAAGAAACAAAAAAGTCATTTACAACTCTTTGCTAAAGGATGAGGCTCTGCTAAGTGTTAAGAATATAGGTCCATATGTGTAATGACAGAAGGTGACTATCTTATGGAGGGTGTGAGGGGGCAGAGAAGGGATTGAAAAATGAAATGAATTCTTTATATAATTTGGCTTTTTTGCTTTATTAGAAAAACTTTTATTAATAGTCACTTGAAAAATCAGAAGTAGAATTTTTTTAAATAGTTTTTCCTCAGTAGTGTGGGCTTTGATATTGGGTTGTTGGAGCTCTACATTCCATCATGGTCCTTGGTTGTACAGGGTTATGCTCTTTTTGCAACACTGGAAGTGAGGTTTACCAACTGGTCTGTATCAGTCATAATCCTAGCAGGAAATAGATGGCAAAAGCAAAATTAGGATTATTCCAGGAGGGCTTTTAATGGGGCCATTGAAAAAAGGGTATAGAAAACTACAAGTGGTAATGCAGTCCCCTAGGACTAGTAACAGTGGAACTGTCACCACCACTGGCTGGACGGGACCAGAGAAGGGAGGAGCTTCCAAATTCTGGGTTTCCACGTCCTGGAATTAGAGAGTCAGAACGAGAAGGTCACCTTGAGAGGAGCAGGAACGCTTGGCCAATCCTCAACCAGCCCAAGACAAGTCTACAGGAGAGGAACTAGGGGAATAAATACCTCGACCCTCTGATGGCTTGCCTGTGCTCCTCACTGCCCAAGCAGAAGCCATAGAGTAAGATGCTCAGGTATGTAGCCCAGGCAGGAGGATCCAAAAGGACTCCAGGCAGATTTAGAGGTAGAATTACCTCTAACTTCATGGTAGAGGTACTCTGAATACACATATTGATCAAAAAAAACCCACAAATGGCCATGAATAAAAATCAATATCTAGTCAAGGCTAAAAATCATTATAGAACGAACCTTAGGAGACAAGAACAAATCTGAAATTGTATTCAAAATCGGTTAATTTTCCAATTTTTAATAGTCCAATTTTAATAGGACAAGATAAACAATTTTTCAGAACTGTCAACCACTAACTCGGCTCCTGCTGTCACCGCACCATTTGGGCTATTAAATAGGCATTCACTTCAACTGGCACTTTTAATAATGTCACCCATCTTTTTACATGCAAAAACTATGTACTTCAGAAAAATATTTTGAGTAGCATGTTTTCTAGAAGATGCCTTATGCCTAGAATATACTGTTATCCTTCAGCTTCAAAAACTGAAAAGGGTTCACAAACTATAGGAATCATTTTAATAACTTTTTAAAAAATGTATAGTCTCTGTATCAGATTCCCAGGGCTGCCATGACAAAGCGCCATAAACTAGGTGGCTTCAGTTCATGTAGATTTGTTCTCTCACAACTCTGGAAGCTAGAAGTCTGAAATGGAGGTGTCGGCGGTTCCGTGCTCTCTCTGAGCCTTGAGGGAGACTACTTCTTTGCCTCTTCCTGGCTTCTGGTGGTTGCTGCCAAACCTTGGCTTGCAGCTGCTCACTCCAGTCTCTGCCTCTGTCATCACATGGCGTTCTTCCCTCTGTGTCTCTGTTTTCACACTGTCTTCTTATAAGGACACCAAGTCATGTTAGATTAAGGGCCCGCCCTACTGCAGTGTGACCTTATCTTAACTAATTACATCTGCAAAGACATCATTTCCAAATAAGGTCACATTCTGAGGCACTGGGGGTGAGGACTTCAAAATATCTTTTTTGGGGACACAATTCAAACTGTAACAGTTTCCATAGATTCAAAATAATAGAGAACTGCTTCTTAAATCATTCCTTAATGTAGTTTTACAGTATAGTGAGAACAAATGTGTTCAGAGTTCTTCATTTTTCTCCTTTTTGTCACCCTCTTTTTTATTCTTTATTAGGGCTGGACCTTGAAGTTAATTCACTGTGAGTGCTATTGTACTTGATTTAGGAGATTTTTCCTTCACATAAAAATTTAAGTTTATACTACTGTCACCTCTGGTCAAGATGGAATAATAGAGACCATATTTATCCTTCTGCTTGAAAATCTAAAACACCAGACAAAATATATGAACGATTTTTCAAGGCATTAGACATCAAGGAACAGAGGACAATGATCCTTAAGAAATAGGAAGCAAGCCGGGCGCAGTGGCTCATGCCTGTAATCCTAGCTCTCTGGGAGGCCGAGGCGGGAGGATCGCTCAAGGTCAGGAGTTCGAAACCAGCCTGAGCAAGAGCGATTAAAGAAATTAATTGGCTAACTTAAAAAAAAAAATAACAAAAAAAAATTAGCTGGGCATGGTGGCACATGCCTGTACTCCCAGCTACTCGGGAGGCTGAGACAGGAGGATCGCTTGAGCCCAGGAGTTTGAGGTTGCTGTGAGCTAAGCTGACACCACGGCACTCCAGCCTGGGCAACACAGTAAGACTCTGTCTCAAAAAAAAAAAAAAAGAAAGAAATGGGAAGCAAAGGAGGTGAGTCTCCAGCTGACCCAGCTTACAACCTAGAGAGAGTTTCCAAGTCATGGTGCAGGGAAAGTAAAGCCAGTAGAGCTAAGATTTGCCTGAGTTGAGGAGACAGACGGGGGATAATCTAGCGGAAAGATCCTCTTTTAGTAGTCATATTAACTGTCAATCTATTTTCCTATTTATGAAAATATTTGAAAGTTCTTAATTGTTTTTAATTCATAAAATTTATATTCTTATAACCATTAATTATTAGTGTTCCATTTTAGTCTTGTAATAATAAATGCACATTTATACTTTGACAGAATTTCAAAATGTAAGGAGATGGTTTTTCTTACTAAGAGTTATACCTAAAATGCAAATATTTGAAATTAAGGATCTAGATATTGACAATAATCTGAATGTCTTGCTTGTAATACCGTTGTTAGATTGATTTAACATTAAAGAAACTTACTGAAGCACATGATTATTGATCCTGCACACATTCAGGGATGCCAGAATGACACTGATGTCTACCTATGTTGATTTGTAGAGGCTGAAACCAAAACCTAATGGCTAAATTGGGCCAAATACCAAGACAAAAGCCAAAGTATGGGGTATCCTAAAAAGGAAATGAGAATCAGATTGGCTTTGGACATCAGAATAACTTGATTCTAGAAATAAATAGAGCCATGCTTTTAAAAGTCTGAAGGAAAACTATTTTGAACTTAGAATTCTACAAAATTCAGACCAGTACTTTTGAGGACAAAAATGAAGATATGTTCAGGTATGCAATGATTCAGATGATTTACATCTCATGCCCACTTTCTGAAAACATTGAGGATGGGCTCCAGCAATGCAAAGAAGGAATCCAAAAAAGGGTAAAGCCATGAGAGTTAAGGAACAGTGAAGAACTCAAGGGTTCAGTGAAAAAATAATTCCAAGATGACAGCTGCACATCTGGCTCAAAAAACGATATGTCCAAAATTAACCATCAACAATGTTTATCTCCTCTTAACATCAGACGTGAATAAAATATTACAGACAATTTTGATAATAGAATGAGATGCAAATGTTACAAATTATAAAGTGGTAAAAGTGACGGTTTAACTAAGAGAAGCTGGGAGAAGAAAGCAGAGCAGGCAGAGGGGAGATGAAGGCAAGCAGAGGGAGGTTAACTTCTTCAAGAAATTATAACAAATTCAAATTTGATAGATCAAACAAAGAGGCATAAGTATTTTTTTCTCAAATGGTAAAGCAAATAATAGAAGAACCAAAAAATAAAGTTTAAATTAACAGAAATTGAAAGGCATTGAGAAGACAGAATATATAAGTAAGCCAAAATTCTCATCTTTCAGAGCTGGAAAAAAATAGATATAGATAAAATTGATAAAGAAAGAAATAAAAATGTATACAATTCTTTAGAATATGAAGGTAAAAACCAAAAAGGTGAGAAAAGAAAGAATTTTAAAATGTTACTGCTGTAAGAGTTGAACTGTAGGTTGGGAATGCAAAGGGACACATTGGTTTTTCATTTTATATGTTTCAGCGCTGTGTGAATTTTCATGTATTGTTAAGTATTGGTAAAGTAAATTACATGAGTATTGTTAAAGTAAATTAAAACGGAGACCAGGCTTGAAGAATCCCTGAGCAGACAAAGCCAGTTAGGCCTCATAAATGACCTTCACCTTGCTTGATCTACAAACATAAGCAGAACTTCACTTGGGCTATTTCTTGTAAATGCCAATATTTTAAAAATGAAACTTAAGCTCAATAAATCAGAAGCCATCAACTAACTTATATAACTAGGGACTTTCCAAGTAAAGCAACTATAAAACTGTAACCAATCAAATATTTTCTTTGCTTTACTTCCCAGTTCATCCCATAGTCTTCCCGTTGTGTTTCCTCAACTTCCGGTTTGGAGCTGTCTGATTCATGAATCACTGCTCCAATGAACTCTTTAAAATTTTATTGTGTTAGTTTACCCTTTAACTGTATGTTTTACTAGTATTGTACTTTTCAAAGTAGGATTTTTAAAATACCTTCACAAGAAAAAATGATGCCTAAAATAGATATAACACTGTATGTACTACCAGTTTATCAAAACAAAGTATGGATATGTATTTTTCATACTGCCCTTTATTATTCATTTATAGTGATATTACATTGTATTTATAATCAGAAGGAAAAAAGGAAAATGTACTCCTTTCTCTGATTACAGTGTGTAGTTTATAGAACCTGGTCCCCACACTGAAGAGAGCTCTCCACTTCCTGTTAGCATCTGTCATCTGAATATACGTCATATTGTGGAAACAAAGCCGGCCTTTCAGAACCAAGATAACCTGCACTGACATAAAAGCCCTCCTACTTCTCACGGAGTGGCTCATGGTGCCAAATCATTTCAGGATTCAGTAACTTCACCAGAAAAAAAAATGCTTTGTTCAAATATTATTAGGTCAAAGTTCCTCTCAAAATTCCTGAATCATTTTTACCTAAAATGTTTCTAATATAGAGTTGACCCTTGAACAACAGGGGCTTGAACCATGGAGGTCCACTTATAAGCAGATATTTTTCAATAAATATATTGCAAAAGTTTTTGGAGATTTGCAACAATTTGAAAAAAACTCAAAGATGAACCATGTAGCCTAGAAATATCAAAACATTAAGAAAAAGTTAGGTATATCATGAATACATAAAATATATGTAGATACTAGTCTATTTTATCATTGGCTACCATAAAATATACACAAATCTATTAAAAAGTTAAAATTTATCAGAACTCACACACACAAATACAGACGGTACATGGCACCATTCACAGTTGAGAGAAATGTAAACAGATATAAAGATGCAATATTAAACCATAAATGCATAAAATTAACTATAGTACATACTGTACTGCTATAATAATTTTGTAGCCACCTCCTGTTGCTATTGTGGTGAGCTCAAGTGTTGCCAGTGTCTGCTTAAAACGCCACCATGTGACACTCATCATCTCTGAGTGAGCAGCTCCGTCTTTCCAGTAAATTTAATATCGCAGTAAAAAGTGAGCTTGTGTATTTTTCATCATGTTTAGTGCAATAAACCATGAATAACACCATGGGACCCACACAAAGTGCCACTAGTGATGCTGGAAGTGCTCCCAAGAAGCAGAGAAAAGGCATGACGTTCCAAGAAAAAGTTGAATTGTTTGATATGTGCTGTGGAGTGGGATCTGCTGCTGCAGTTGCCCACCGCTCCAGACAGATCGTTTATCTTGTAAACAGATGATGCAAACTTATGGTATCGATAAATACAATATAGTACTGTAAATGTATTTTCTCTTCTTTATGCTTTTCTTAACATTTTCTTTTCTCTAGCTGACTTTATTGTAAGACTACAATATATAATGCATATGACATAAAAAATATGTGTTTACCTACTGCTTGTGTTATCAGTAAAACCTCTAGTCAACAGTAGCCTATCAATAGTTAAGTTCTGGGGGAATCAAAAGTCATACTCAGACTATTGACTGCACAGGGGTTGGCACCTCTAATCCCCCAGAGTTGTTCAAGGGTGAACTATTAAATATATTATGTTTTAAGATACTAAAAAATCCCACGTAGGCATTTAACTATTAAAAATAAATTTGGCTGGGCCCACTGGCTCATGCCTGTATTCCTAGAACTCTGGGAGTCCAAAGCGGGAGGACCGCTTGAGGTCAGGAGTTGGGAGACTAGCCTGAGCAAAAGCATGATCCTGTCTCTACCAAAAATAGAAAAAATTAGCTGGGTGTGGTGTGCGCCTCTAGTTCCAGCTACTCAGGAGGTTGAGGCAGGAGGATCACTAGAGCCCAGGAGTTTGAGGTTGCTGTGGGCTATGATAATGCCACCACACTCTTACCTGGGGCAACAGAGCCAAGACTCTGTCTCAAAAAAAAAAAAAAATGTATTCTCCTTCCCAAACATCACATTTCCTACATAAAAAATATAAACAACAGCCTCTAAACATGCACATGTTACCATGTAGATTGTGAGAAATATTTTAAAAGTCTCTCTTTTCTTTTAAAAACATTTTAAAAGAATCTCATTTTTGGCGCCCCTTATTTTAACCTTGATTTTCCAAATATTTGATGCTTAATGTCTGAAATAGAGATCATTTGCAAAACCATACAAGCAAACTTTCCTAGGCAGTTTGTCACTGTAGGCAGTCTTCATGTCATGGCATTGAAGGGGACAGGAATGATCCTCTCTTCCCAAACCCACTATTAATCCTCAACATTCTTGCGAACTTAGCAGCAAAAATGCAAATCCAGTGAGTCTATCCACCACCAATACTTAAGTGTAAATTACATTCTCCTTCTTTCCAAATGGACATTCCCACATTAACAGGAGAAAGAAACACCCCAGGTGAAAAAACCCTTGGCTGCAGAGCACTAGGTAGCCCGTGCTGGCACAGGAATGCTGGGAGGCTGCAGAGGATGTGACCACCAGAGGGCAGGGAGGGCCGTGGGTGCGGGGACAGGGACAGCAGAGCAGAAACACACCGCTGGGTCCTGTTGAAGCTGTCACACCAGCCCTGCACGCCTGCCTTCAAACCTTTTTTAATCCAAGCAAGAAATACATTTCTACCTTGTTTGGGCCATTGTTATTTTGTGCTGTATATATGCAGCCAAACTCAGTCCCACATGATATACACAAGCAATTATCTCCTTTAATCATCCCTATGAGGGAAAGCAACCCCAGGAGGTGCATAGTATCATCACCTTTATAGATGAGGAAACTGAGGCACAGAGAGGTTGAGTTACTTGCTCAAGGTAACACAGCTAGTAAGGAGAGCCAATGGTGCAAGGATAATGGAAAAGAGTGGAAAAGAGCTGGCAAAGTGTCTGTCTGAATAAGGGCATAGGAATGAGCCCCCAAAGCAGCGGATTAATGCTCTCCCAAAATGTGCTGTCTTCACATTTCGTCCAATAGGAACACTAGTTCTGAGTCACCTGAAGTCTTTTTTTAGCTCTACATTGTTTATTGTCAAACTCAAAAATTAGACACTATCATTCTATGCTATCAATATAGATTAGATTAAGATATTTATCACCCCAAATTGAAGCTTTGTCCATTTTCTTACATGTTAGCGCTTCCTAAAACTCTTTTTTTTTCTTCCTAAAATTTTATTGGGGGAAAACTATAAAACATTTACAGTACAATGTTTACAGTCACAATTTGTAGTGAGCTGATTTCCCAAAATATATGCACCTGAAGTCTTTAGAAACTTATCCCGCATGTAAAACAGGATCCTGAACTATAC
>CAUYRT010055711.1:0-29849 GCA_963574885.1 Lepilemur ruficaudatus
TGTTCCATGTGCCATTTTCCCATTGACCCCCCGGTCTACGTCATTTTTCCTCTTCGGTTTTTTCTTGGTTGTTTTTTTTTTTTTTTTTTTTTTTTTTTTTTGAGACAGGGTCTTACTCTTGTTGCCTGGGCTAGAGTACAGTGGCATCATCATAGCTCACTGCAATCTCAAACTCCTGGGCTCAAGTGATCCTCCTGCCTCAGCCTCCCGAGTAGCTGGGACTACAGGCACGTACCACCACACCTGGCCAATTTTTCTATTTTTAGTAGAGACAAGGTCTTGCTCTAGCTCAGGCTGGTCTCGAACTCCTGAGCTCAAGTGATCCCCCTGCTTCAGTCTCCCAGAGTGCTAGGATTACAGGTATGAGCCACCATGCCAGGCCCATATATTTCTTAAAATGAAATTTGAATGAGGTATTTGTGGAGCTCTTGAAGCAATTCCAGGTTCTTCCATAGACCAAAGTTAGAGACATTGGACCTAGACAGACTGATCTTGCTTTTGGCTTGACTGAAGGGGACCCAAATAGAATTTATCAGCTTCTCCTTCAATCTGTTCATCTTTCAGAATTCCCAATCTCAGTAAATGAAATCCCCCATTTCACCTCTTGACAAAAATGCAAATCAGTAGTGTCATTCTTCTGTTGAAGATCTTTCAGGAGTTTCCCATTGTTCATAGAATAAAAATCAGCATTATATTCCTGGTTTATAGGGCTCTGCATGATTTTGTCCCAGACTGCTTCACTGGCCTCCTGTCTCTGCACTTACGTCCTTGCCCCTGTGCTTCAGCCGTAGGGGCCTCCCTTTCAGATTGTTGAAGTAGAACTGCTTTCTTCCTCAAGGGCTTTTGGGTCTGTGGTTTCATTTGCTTGAAATGCTAATACCTACATTTTCCTGCCCAACTACGATTCTCCTAGCTCCCTAGTCAGGAGCTCCTTAGTCACGGGCTCCTTAGTCTTGGGCTCCTTAGTCATGCCCAAGCCCAAGTCCATTGCTTATTAAATGCTCTCACAACATTCCGTACTGCTTCTTTATAGCATTTATCAGAATTGTTTTAAATTAGTTGTATACTGATTATATGGTATTTGACCCCACTAAATTTAAGTTCTGTGAGTCCAGTGACCCGGTTTGTGTTGTTCATTGTTGTATCCCCAGGCTTAAGTACAGTGCTTTGCATATAGTAAATAAATGCTTACTTAATTAAAACAAGGAGAAGCTTTATTGATATGCTAGAAAAAATCCTAAATTACACATTAGAATAACTAAATTCTAAGATAGCTGTGCTAGGTGGGTCACTTTGAGAAAATATTTTATAATTCTGAGTCTCATTTTATTAATCTGTGAATTGAGGAAGTGTGATTTATTGATTTCTAAGGTATCTTTCAACTCTACATTGTTCCTAAAAGACTTCCCTCTTCCCCTTCTATGCATTTCTTTCCCTGTTGCCCTTTATTTTTTATCCTACCTGATACTCATTCATCTTTTCTTTCTTATATTCACTCTTTTCTCTTTATTCTCTGTAATGTGAATATATCCCTTGATATCTGAATTCTTACTATCTAAATATTTGCTGTAATGACTTGGAAATTTTTAACCTTAATTGACTATTCAAATTAAAGTATTACTAAAAGAAACCCACATATGTATTCTGGCCAAAAACATAAGTTGCAAATGAATATAGATGAGAGAATATGGTGTAGACTTATTCCACTATCAGCTGTTTTCCCAATAGGATTGTTTTGTGATTACGTATTTAAAGGTTTTTGTGCAGTCGTAATATCTTCTAACATAATGGAAAAGACTGTGAAAAGTAAATGAGCCTACTAGGAGAAGAAAAATTCTTATCTCGAAGAAAAAATAGAAATGATAAAGGTTAATGAGAGACAAAAGACAAAAAGATGAAAGAAATAAACTTGGCCATGCATATGTCCCTATGCATATGATTTATCAATTTCTGAGAAACATAAAATTATGATAATGGTGTTAGTTTTAGAAAGACTTGTAGTCAATTTTCTTTTGTTAAGTTTTATTGCATTCATTATGTATTTTTAACAAATTATTGTTTACCTTACAGTACATGTTTGTAATGTAGATTGGACTGTAACTTGTATCTAATACTCTATCTATATTGCATGTAAACATACCCACTAACAAGTTCATTAAATATTAAATGATTTTGTATTGGTATTTTTACTTTAAAACTTCTTGATGGATTATATATAGAGATTTAAGAATACTTAATAGCTGGGCACAGTGGCTGGTGCCTGTAGTCCTAACTACTCCAAAGACTGAGGCAGAAGGATCCCTTCAGGTCAGAAGTTCAGCACCAGCCTGGGCAACTTAATGAGACCCTGTCTCTAAAAAACTAAAAAGCTGGGTGTGGTCATGTACCCTGTAGTCTCAGGCTGAAGTGGGAGGATCACTTGAGGCCAGGAGTTCAAGGCTACTGTGAGCTATGATTGGGCTATGCCATTGTACTCCAGCCTGGGCATCAAAGCGAGACAGTCTCTTAAAAAAAAAAAGAGAGAGAGAATGCTCAATTATAATTGAAGAGATTAATTGCGAGTTTTCAATGGGCTCCAACTAATTTTTTTTCCATTTAAACTCATAGAAAATAGTCTCTTGTTAAGTGAAAATTTGCCATTCATTGCCTTTTCAGGAATGTGTAAGAGAGATGTCTGTTCTATTTGTGTTAATTGTATTGAAGAGAAAAAGCTAAATGCTTCCTTTACTGCTTTTATAACCTCATATTGTAGGTGGTTGTTCCCTCCCACTCACTTGAGGTCAGGGGGTTTTGGTAAAAAGAAAGGTTTTTCACTTCTAATGTACGTCAGCTATGTTGTGTCAGGGCAGAATTCATTGAATTGGGTTGTCGGCTTACCAGTGACTGATAGGATTCTTTAGAGAATCTGTGTTATCTATCTCCCTGATAGTTTTCACTGTAAGCTCAGTGATTTGTGATTCAAACTGGTTACAATTCAGAAAAGATGAATATTTAGCTCTGGATTCTATTCCAGTTGATACTGTGGAGAGAGGTAGAACTATTAATGATTTTTAATGCTGCCAGACAATTTTTACTTTTAATGCAGTCTTCTTCTGCTTTCTTAGGTAGAGAGATAATGTCACAGTATTGGCTGTGTAACCAATTGCTAAAAGCTCAGAAACTGGTTTCTCAGTAGTGGTAAAATATTCACTTTTTTCCCCTTTCCACTAAGAATCACATGCCTTTAAAAGCTCTAATTCTTTCCCCACAGCAGCTGCCCCTAAAGGAAAGTGAGGAAAGTCTATTCAAAAAGAGGCAAACGTGAAGGAATATATACTAATGTAGGAAGAAGTACTAAATATATCAAAAGGAATATGGACTAAATGGTGTTTGAGATTCATTCGTAGTATAGTTCGTTTTTCTACCAGTAACAAAAATATAAGACATAAAGAAGATCTTCAGTTTTGATCATTTAATAATATAACACTGTTGTCATATTTTAAGCACCAGACTAGTATTTTCTTCCACTTTTCTTAAATTAAAATGCCTAACTATTTAAGAAAAGCTTTCATATAGACTTTTTTTTTCCTTCTAAGGCTTAGTATATAAGTGAATTACTTTGAGTATTTTGTATTTTATATTTTAGGTAAGAGGTTTAGTATTAGCCATAGGTTTAACTAGTCCATTGGTTAAAAGCAGGCTGGGATTGGGATTGAAGAGCAGGCTGTAATGGACTGCTGTCTTATCATTGGTATCATTTGTGACATTTCGTCCAGTTACCTAGCCCATATAGTTGCTTAAGCAGTGTAGGTCCAGTGTAGGGATTGTGGGAGTTATTGCTGCTGCTGCTGCTGTTTTCTGTTGTTGTTGTTGTTCATTTGTTTGTTTGAGGGACAGGGCCTTGCTATGTTGCCCAGCCTGGAATGCAGTGACTTTTCACGGGTATGATCATAGCACACTATAGCCTTGAACTCCTGGGCTCAAGAGCTCCTCCGTCTCCAGCCTCACGAGTAATTGGGACTACAGGCACACGCCACTAATCCTGGTGGAATTTATTCTAATACATGTGTAAGAAGTGGAAGAAAGCCATATGACCGGCTCTGCCTGCATTTCATAACACATGTTATCAGGGGCAGTGCAAGTAACAGAATCGAACTAAAATGAGCTGTTCTGTGAAGAGGAAGTCTTACCTTTATCAAACATTGCATTATCTACTATAAATAAGTCATGCTTTCAAGGCACTTACTACTTTGTTACCAGATAACTCACTCTGCTCTGCGATAGAGCAAAGTTAGAGCCTCCTTGCTGAGTTGTGGTGCTGCTGAGACTGAGAGGGAAGCAGCAGAGGGGCTCTTTGCACATGTTAGACTAAAGGAAATTACTCACCAGAAAGAAGTATCACGTTATCTCCTGCGCTTCTTCCCTTAACAAGGGTGATGGTGAGTATGGTAGATTTACTCAATAGACACCAGTGATCAAAGTAGCGTGGAAATCAATCTTCTGTAGTTGAGAAGGAAACTAAAATGGTTAGTTAAGGTTAAAAGATAAAATATAATTAATTTCAATGAATAGCTATGATCTCTGAGTGAATTTATGATAATATAAGGATTAAGCATATTTCTATAAAGGTAAACATTTCTGACCTAATGGCTTTATATCTCAAGCATACTGAATCACTTACTACTCAGTATCCTCATTATTCATAAAGGTGAGTGTGGCCATATTTAAATCTACTGGGGCCATCAATTCACATGAACTATACTATAATTTGATAGCCTAAATGTTCATTGTATGTCAGGACAAAGCAAAGTTCACAGGCAATATAAGTGTGAGAAAACTTTTGGTGATTGTTCTGGAAACAGGGTATTTTCTGACATTTTGACAGAATATGGAGGATGGGGAGGTAACGAAAAGGGATAAAATAAATAAAATTAAACTTTATTTTAATGATCTGACTGGGTTTGCCTTCCCTTTCTTTAAGGATTAAAGAAAGTGACTTAGTTGATGGCAGTTACACTAGATCTTAAGCAGACAGCATTAATACATTTATAAAATAATTTGGTCATATATTTCCAATATATTGTGGGCTGCTTTTAAGCAGCATATCACAGTTATTGGCATGGTTAAGAATCATCTCCACATGACAACTCTAACATTATTTCTTCTACTGTGGAAAAAATTGCCTACAGAATATAGCCAAGAGTATGCCATATTTTTAAAGCTGTATGGCAGGGGCAAGTATTGTATTGTTTATTAGAAAAATAAAGAACTGCCTTTTTAAAATGTAGCTTGTTAATTGGCCTATTAATATGATATTAAACATGACCATCTTTTAAAACTGTTTTGAACATTTTAGTGAAAAGAAAAATAGCCCCTTGTGTATTTAAAGCAATTAATGTTTTTAGCAAACTTAAGTAGCAGTGTTCTAACACATTGACTGCCACACCAGAAAAAAAATTTTTTTCCTTGGAGCCATGGTGTTTCATCAGAAAAATAGAATAAAAACTTGAAAAACAAAACAATCCTTTCTTAATGAAAAATTTAATGAAAAACAAAGTTGATTGACTTCTATTCGTTTAGAATTGTTTTTAGAATTTTTTCAATATTACTTGTAACAATAAGAACATCAGTAGGTAAGATTCTCATGAACCAACTGTAGGGTTTTGCCCATGTTTTGCTTCATAAGGCTCAAAACTAGCATGAGTTAAATACAACTCACATGGCAGTTAATGTGTTAAGGTTATTTAGATGTTTTTACTTCTATAATAAAGTAGTAACTCTTAATTCTGAACCTTTATAAAGTAATATTTGTATTTAGACTTTGAGTTCAGAACCAAAACAAGTCTGGTCATTGAAATTTCAGAGTAAGGAAGAATTTGCCATTTCTAAGCCAAGTGAGCTCTGGTGAAGGAATAAAATCATACAAACACCAAAAAATATAGGTCTGTCTTTCCACAACAGTTCAGACTTCTGCCATTTTTATACCAATTATTTGTTGAAAATGTGTTTCTCTTTTAATGTATTAAAACCTGCCCCTTAAGTAGATATATTTCCCAAAACAGTGTTGTTTGTTTCTTTTTCTTTTTTTTTAGGCTGGCACTAAGAACAGTTGAAAGGCTCTTCAGCCTGAATGAAACATTAGGGTTTGTGTTAACCAGGAAGATTCTTTCTATAGAACGCCTCTATAAAGCTTGCTCTGGAAGGCAGTAAATAGGCTCAGGATTTTACCAATTGCATTTAACTTATAATGTTGGAATTTTTAAAAACGTGGCTAGTAAATGATGTGATTCAAAAGCAACTCAGATGAACTTCTAAAGAGCTGTAATATACAAAATAAAAATTCCCACAATTTTTTCTTTGACATTTTCCATATTTTGGCCATAGGTTTGTTATTTTCCTCTCTCTTTTATCCCTATTTCTGCTTCCAATCAGATCCCTTTGTTTACTCTTCTGCTGTAAATTTTTTGAGATATTTTCTGAAGTCTTGAAGAGGCAAGTTGCTTATCCTCTAAGAGAAAATGTGTTGAGACACACACACACACACACACACACACACACACACACACTTTCCAGCTAATGGAATTTCCACCCCTATCATATCATTTTGGTTCGTCTTCTTTGTCAAGTGATATGACAGGCCATGATACTCCTTTCTCCCATTATAAGGAAGGGTTAACACAAGAGAGGTCTATTGTTATTATTGTTCTTGTTTCCTTGCCAACTAGTTACCGAATTTATATTAGCATTTGAAGGGGGAGCCCAAAGTTTAGACTGACTAGTAGATTAAATGGCTTAGTGTTCTGAATGCTGTTTTGAGATTATTTGGAAATAATGAATTGCATTGAACTCTTCAAATGAGCTTCTCTTTTAGGTTTTCTTTCTTCCCTTTTTAAAAACCATCTGTGTTGGACTTCCCTGATAAAACTAAAGCAGAATTACAGTTATATAATCTATTTTGTAAGCATTTATCAATTTATATTTGTATTAATTGCTCTTTTATTCTCTCATCTCTTTTGTGTTATACCACAGACAACTAGAGAGTTACCAGTCCTGTTGATTCCTATTTCAAAATCTGGCTCACTTTGTCTTTTTCTTACCATTTCCATTGTTGCCAACTTAGTTCAGACTCTAATCATCCCTTTTTTTTTTTGACAAATTTATTGAAGTATAATTTACATTGCATGCCATTACTCCATTTTGAGTGAACAATTAAATGATTTTTAGTAAATTTACCAAGTTGTACAGCTATTCACATAAATCAGTTTTAGAAGATTTCCTTCAGACCCTGATCATCCCTTGACAGGCCATTACATTAGTCTCCCATCATTGTTAAGACCTCTAATCTTTTCCCCCTCTTATTTCATCTTATAAACTAGTATTGCGAGAATTTTTCAGAATCCTTCATTGGCCTACTGTTGTCTAGGCAATGGTTTTTAACGTATGATCTGTGGAACCTTAGCTCCCCAGGACCTCCTGATCTGATAGTTTAAAGCTATTTTTGTAATAAAACTGAAAGACAAATTATGGTCAGTCAGTCTTGGTTATACGGCAGACATTTTATGGAAAAAGACATAAACCTGTCACTTCAGGGGAACGAACAAACAGTATTTATTGCTAATGACAAAATTGAAGACTACAAGCAAAAATTAGAATTTTGGAAAGCTGACATCTGCCACCTTGAGATTGATAGTTTCCCAGTAGTACTTAAAGTCTCTTCTGATGAGATCAAGACTTTTCCGTAGATTGATGGTGATTTTTTTGATATTATATAATGAAAAGTATCAATATTTGGAAGATCTACAAATCTGAGTGAACCAGTATTCTCTAAGTGATCAGTGCATGATGTTTATAAACTCATGCATATGGAGTAAAAGATCTACTCAAAAGCCAAGGTGGACCATGATTTTTAATGTAACAGAATATAAAAAGTTCATTGTGGTTCGAGATTACTACGTTTTAAAAAGCCGCTGTTGGTCGGGTTGTGGTATAGTGTTAAAGAATATCCATAATTATTTGAAAGTACTATTAAAATACTCTTCACTTTTCCAACTACATATCCATGAGCCCAGATTTTCTTCATATACATATACATCAACCAGAAAAACATAAAGCAATAGATTGAATATAGAAACCGATATAAGAACCCACTTGTCTATTCAGCCAGACTTTAAAGAGATTTGTAAAAATGTGAAATAGTGTTATTCTTATAAATTTTTTTTTTGGTAAATAGTTACATTTCTTTAAAATTGTGTTATTTACATAAACATCCAAAGGTTGTGTTGTTTTTATTGTTAAATGAATACATAATTTTGAGAATTCTCTGTTTTAATTTATAATATGGTAAATATTGATATAACCCACATAAACAAAAACTCTTTTAAGTCCTTAATAATTTTAAAGAGTCTAAAAGGATCCTGAGTTCAAAAAATTTGAAAACTGCTGGTCTACAGAATAATATTCAGTTTTGGAGACATGCTTTCCAAAGAGATCTTTTGATTTAACTTCTGATTCTTTTTAATGTTTCTGAAATTATTTAATTTTTACAATGAGGCCAGCATTCAGTGTCCTTAGTATCCTCATAGGACTGTACAGAGAAAATCTAAAATTGTTTCCAAGTTTGCTATTAAGATTCCTCGTTGTGATTCTAAGTTAGTTATCTTTTTCTCTAGTGGATTTTAGATATTAAAAATAATTGGAAGTCAGAAATTAGATGTAAGTCACTAGAGCAAAAAATAAAGATTAATAGAATTGGTAAGGTGAAACAGGGCAAAAATCTGAGTTTGTCCTGTTAATATAGTCACGGTATATGAGCCTTGCTTCATGGAAATGAGGACATAATGGAATGAATAAATTAAATCTATAGGTTATTTTAAAATCTTATTTTATTGCTTAAAATGCCTTTGAAGCCTTAACCCAGAAGTGCCAAAAAGGAACAAAAACCAGCACTTATTTTTTTTTCTTTCTGTTTTCCTTGGCATATATTCTTATAAAATGATCAAAAAGTGGGCATCAGGGGAAAAAACCCACAAAGCTATCAAATCTATAGGATGGCTAACCAATATCTCAATTTAGACAGAACTTTTAAAAATGTGGAAATACTGCTCTCTATTTCATCCTGTGTTTAGCACTAGAGAGGGGTGGTTCAGGGTCCCAAAGTGCTTTTTGAAAAATTGTCTTGTTTTCTCAGTACTGTGAAGAAACCAGACCAAAGTTCATGTTAGACAAAGGGGGAGAATTAGACAGTGAAACTAAAGAAAGTTACTCAGGAGGACCACAGAGAGAGGAGAATTTAGGTTTTCTTAAATTCAGTGTTGATATCAGGAAACCTGGGTTATGCTATAAATGTGGTATCTTATATTCTAACTTTTATGGGCAGGATCTATTACTGTCTTCTTGCTTTAGTGTAGATCATAAAATTACAGTGGGCAGTTTAGGTAACCCATGGCTAACTTATGTAATCAAGTTAATCATTTGAAAGAAAACTTGTCTGGGCCACAAAACCACCATATTTCCACATAAATTAGGTACATCCCTTTCTGTTGATGTCGCCTTGGGTATTTGACTCTAAAAATAAGCCTACATTGTGGCAAAAATCTACCTTGCATTTTTGTCCAGATTGCATGAAGAAAATCAGTTTTGATGTAGCTTTTAAGTATAGGCAAGAATATTCTATATGTGCCACAAAAGTGATAAAAGTCAATTTCTTTAAAGCTTTTTGTGATAATTTAGAGAAATTTTGACGTCAGAAGAAACCTTTGGAATAATTTAAGATGGAAGGTGGAGTTGGGGGCGATAGCTGGTGTGGAATAGAGACGCTGCAGATGCAGTAGGTGGCGCTGTGCACAGTGCAGAGGGGCCAGACGCAGGAAAATAAGGGGAAATAAGAAAAACCAGTAAACTTCTAAGAATTAGCAACGTGTCTAGCCAAGCCTTAGTAACATCTTTGACTCTTGCACCTTGAATTATCTTTGGGGGAAATGATAAACTCCCCCAAACATGCAGAACACACGTTTAGATAGAGAGAACAGAAAGTTAATCCACAAGAAATAATGAAGATAATATAATACTGGACATATAAGGGAGTACACGAAGAGACCTGTGTAGTCCTACAAAGAGAAGGTGTAAGCACTGACTTGTTGCTTACTTTTTGCAGAACTCTAGCTATAATTATGCAGATCTGGGTAATTATAGTGTAAGACATCTAAATCGTTTGGATTTACTTGAAGTCAATACCGGTAATACCAGTCATCCTGTGACAAAAAACAAAAAGTCTGCAGAAAGCAAAGATTATGTAAAACACTTATCTGTCTCATAGGGTTACTTATAATTTACAACTCTCCTGCCCTCATGGGTGTTTGCTTTCTAATGTCTTCAGTTTGAGTTGCTCCCTTAGCATAATAACTAAATAGTAATAAATAATGCATTTTAAGTAATCCCTACAGTATATTCCTGAGAGGAATTAGTCCTTCGTGGCTAAAGAACTTTTAATATATATTAAACTGTCATAATAGCCTTATTTAATGGATCTAATGTGTACTTATTAACATATGCTGCAAGTTTCACAGTAGCCCAAGTAAGTGAATAGTTCAAATCAAAAAATTTAAAGTAACAGAGATGTTAGTAACGACTTGGT
The DNA here is from genome assembly GCA_963574885.1 of Lepilemur ruficaudatus. NCBI lineage: Eukaryota > Metazoa > Chordata > Mammalia > Primates > Lepilemuridae > Lepilemur > Lepilemur ruficaudatus. The sequence goes on from CAUYRT010055711.1 coordinate 10,613, forward strand.
ATTGTATGAGGAAATGAGACATTTGGGAATTGCTGAGACATTTTGCTTTAATATTCAGTCCCTCTACCCAAAGGGACATAATGGTAGATCTTTCCTTGAGAAAATTGTTTTCTATGTTTTTAAGATCCTTCTGGCCTCTAGTGGTAATATGATGCTATTGTTTAAACATTTCCAGTTTTTAGGAGGGTAAAGCCATTTTGAAGGCATAGTCTGCCAGTAACTTCACTCTCATTCTCAAAGTGTACATGTAACATCATCTTCCTCCTAAAAATTAGAGGCCCTATCTTTGTTTCTGTGTCTGATTCACCCATACCTCTTTATTGTGAGTGACGTTGTTCTAGCCCTGAAGCAGCCTCCCATTATTTTAGTGTGTATATACAGTGGTTATCACTGTGTCAAGTTTGTACTAATAGTTCTTCCCAGGGATTTCAGCCATCTTCTCTGTGGATTGTAGGGCCGTTTTTCCCTTATTCTGTACATAACAGTTTTTATTTTCTTAAGAGGAAGTTTTCAGTTTACCAGTGAGATTCATGTTTAGACTCACCCCTTTATTAATTTGATTTTGAAAAATCTTACATTTAAAATTGGTAATGATTTGTTACTTTTATTTTTCTCTTTTTTTCACACAGATGTGAAAGGGCCACCTACCCACCGTCTGTCTTGTGGCCAGTCACCCTACACCGAGACGACAGCATGGGAGCGGAAGTACTGCATCCTCACAGACAGCCAGCTGGTTTTGCTCAACAAGGAGAAGGAGGTGAGATAGATATTAATGAGGAAAGTTACTTTCCTTTTCTGAGTAAATTCCTAAAATTGCCTTGTTTTTATTTTCATTTTGTTAAGTTATAAAAATAGAGACTTGATAAGTGATAAACTGTAGATAAGTCTAAAGGGTTGTTAATGTCATAAAGACATTATGCTATTGCTATGAAGGAGTGACTTTCACAAGATGGGGTGGATTTTTACTAAGGAACAATTAAAGAGATATTGAGTTAAGTTGAGGAATTTGGAGTGAAAAGAGGTTAGATTATATAGATCTGGCTCTGAAAATGGTCTAAGGGGGCTATTGGAAATGATATTAGTCTAGTTCTTCGTAAAAACAAATGGCATTAATTGGAATAATTGAAAGAGGTTTAATGAAGGGATTATTTAGAGATGCATGGGTGGCATAAGGGCCCCATCAAAGGGTAGGGAAACACCCATGAATTAGCAACAGCAGAAAGCAATGATCATCCTAGATCTTCAGGACAAGGGAAGGAAGCAAGGTTTCTGGAACCTAGAGAAAAGGGAGGTAAGGATCCACAGATGAGAATTAAGAAATGTGTTCCCTGTTCATTGCTTCTTCTGGATTTGTTTTTCACGAAGGATGACTTACTGAATGGGTATTCTACCTACATCTTTCTAGTTATTTATATATTTTTGCATGAGAGGGCTGTATGACGGTTGCTGTGGTTATACACAAAAGAACACAGCCCCTACCAAAATAAAAATGGCCAATAGAGAGGAGGTAAGAGAGAAAAAACACCCCAACTCTCTTCTCTTGCCTTCTGATTTCTTGCCAGGGTTACCTATTGGCCAAATCTAACTCGAAGGCAGAAAAAGATTGCTTTTGATGTGTTCTATAGAGGTCAGCTTCCTGAAAACACGTAACAAGAGAGAGAAAGAAGGGCAGAGAGTAGAGGAGATCTGAAGAGGTAGACAGAATGTAACCAGCACAGACATCTCATTCTGGGTACTTTTTCCTATTCCTCTAAATTAAAAGCCTCTTAAACTTATCACATACTATTCCTACTTTACTCCTCAAACTATTACAGTTTACAAATCCTTCCATATCCAAATCATTCATTTGCTTACTGGTGTTTAATCGAATTGTTGATATAATTCTGGCTTGGTAGGGCCATAAAACCATGCTACTCTCAACCTCTACCACATAAAAAAATAAGAGAATGTGACCTTGACAAAGAAGAGGGTTGGGGAGAGGGAAGGAGAAAAAAAGATCCGATTCAATGAAGGAGAAAGATTAATTGCCAAGTATATAAACATTTGCTGCCTCTGATGTCCTCTCTCTTTCTTCTTCATCCAGCCTGAATCCCATCCTTTTGATTACTCCCTTGCATACTATTTCCTTGCTCTTTTCTTGCTTCATCATACACAGTCGGCCAAGTGATAGCTCAGTTAAATCTTCCTCGTCGAATCTGCCCTGCATCCATGCAGCTTAATGTGTCTGCAGGAAATCACACCACCACTCTGGTCTGTGAACTAATGGCTGCACACCTCATGTGAGCCCTTAATGCTGCTCGGCAATCACAAAACATTTTGCTAGTTCAACTACTGTCCCGCTCTCCTGGACTAGAGCTTCTCAGTCTTTCTGTGGTATAGTACCAGTTCTCGCCGCACCCACCCCCGCCCCGCTCATCAAGATCAAGAAATACAATAAAGTGAATTGTTAAGAAAAATGAAATTTTAAAAAACCTGAAATTACAAACCCAAATTTTTATTAGATTTAACATGAAATGACAATTCAATAAATGTACTCAGCATAATCATAATATATGAAAAGAAGGAATATAATAACAAAAATTGTTTATGTTTGTGGAAAGTAGGCTGTACAGTGAGACAGATCCACCGATTACACCAAACACACTGCTTCTCAATTTCTGTACTGTTCTGTTTATTGCAGAATAGTAACGAACAATTTATAAAACAGAACGGGATCTTTAATAACACTTGGAGTAGCACAATCTAAAATGATTTCTAAGATGAATTTTTTCATACTTTTTCCTCTCTCCTCGAGCCTCCAATCTCTTCTTTATTATCCTCGCTTGAGCTGATTACTTTGCTTATTGCTTCACTGAGAAAATTGAAGCACTCAGAAGAGAACATCTGCATACTCCATTACTGTATCTACCTAACAGCAACTGTTTCCTGATACCCTGATTTGCCTCCTTACCTGTTGTTGAACTGTCTACCATCCTATCATCAGCCCCTCTTATGCTTGGGACCATTCCCCTTATTTTTTTCCTATTCAAGGATTTATCACTAGCAATACTCCCCTACCTTTTTTTACATCCACAGCTTTTTTGGTCTCTACCAGATTATTTTCCATCAGCATGCTGTGATTTTCCTCACCTGAAAAAAAAAGGGGCTGTATTAACCTCACTTGTACCTACAGTTACCACCCCTTTTTCTTTTTCCCTTTATAGCAAAAATTCTTGAACCTTCTAAACCCACTGTCTCTAATTCCTATCCTTTCGTTCTCTCTTAAATGTGCTCCAGTCAGACCCTTACCTATATCACTTTGCCAAACTTAACTCTTGTTAAGCTCACTGGCGACCTCCACCGTGCTAAATGCAGTGGTCAATTCTCAATTCTCATCTTTACTTACATGTTAGTGGCATTTAATATGTCTGATTACTCGTTGCTTCTCCTGAAATCACTGTCTTTACTTGGTTTCCATGACCCTATGCTCTTTTTGTTTTCCTCCTGCCTCCCTGACAATTCCTTCTAAGTCTCTTTACAGATTTCTCTTCTCTCCAAATCGTAACATGAGAGTGCCACGTAGTTCAGTTCTTGGACCTCATTTCCTTAGGGATCTCATCCAATCTTATGACTTTAAATATCCTCTAATGCTGGTGATTCCTGATTTTATATCTTAAACCTATACATCTCTCTTTTCTGGACTCATATATCCATCTGCCCATTACAAATCTTCACTTGGATATGTAAGAGTCATCTCCAACACGCTGCATGTTGAGGCCCTGATCTTTGCTTCCAAACTTACCAGCAGTCAGTCCCATCTCCATTAATGGCAACTCCATCCTTCCAAATTTCAAAGCCAAAAACTTCCCCAACTCACTATATTCCAGACATACTGGCTTTATCACTATTTCTTGAATACATTCTGTCTTTTCCTTCTGCCTGGAACAGTCTTCACTCAGATAGTTGCATGGCTCACTTTCTCATCTCCTTCATCTCTTTGCTTACGTGCCATCTACTTAGTAAGGCCAGTCCTCACTACCCTATTTAAAATCTCAACTGCTCCCCACATCTCTATCCAGAACTTCTGATTTAATTGCCTGGCTAACTTTTTTTTTTTTTCTGTAGCATTTGCCACCTTCCAAAATGCTGTATAACTTATTATATTTACTGTCTGTCTTCTTCTACTGGGATGTAAGCTTTGGAGGAAAGACTTTGTCTGTTTTGTTCAGGGATGTATTCCCCAGGGCTTAGAACAGTTCCTGACACATAGGAAATTCTCAGTGACTATTTGTTTAATGAATGTTGCAAGAGCCAAATTATTAGCTTTTATTTTTCAATGTTCATTTCCTTAATAAAAGTTTGAGAGGCAATATCTTCCATTTTTTTCTGTAAATCTACCCAAAACATGAAACTTGATTCCGTATTTTTTTCAAAACTAGATAATAAAAAAAAGATAAAAATAATCTATAAGGTGCCTTTCCACAGTTGAATATATGATTTCATCTTTATTTATTGAGCATCTATTACGTACGTAGTATTGTATTTGCAGAGATGCACTTTTGTTGGGACACACTGAGGTAAATTAAAAGTATAACCATTTGGAACTTGATAGAGGTGGTAGTTGCGAAACATTGTGAGTGTACTAAGTGCCACTGAATTATTCACTTTAAAATGGTAAACCATGTTATGTGAACTTTGCCTCAATAATTTTTTAAAGTTATAATGTAACCACAAGGGAAAGATTAACTGAGGTATTGCCTAGGGTGGGTTATGGTTTGGTGTGGAGAATGCCAGAAAAGCTTTTACAGAAAAATTTATGCTTGGGCCAAGTCTTAAGAGACAAATTGGAGCTTACCAGGAGGAAAAGAAGGGAAGGACATTCCAAGTGTATATAAGGATACAAAGTTGAGAAACATGGATCTCTGGCAAACAGCAAAATGTTCAGAGTTTTTGGAGCATAGTCTGCAAAAGGAAAAGTGATAGCAGGCAAGAACCAGACAGTGAAGAACCTTGAAGGCTATGGTGAGGAATTTGGACTTTATTCTGGAATGATCTGGACCAAAAAAAGGTATCTAACAAGGCAATAACATCATCAGATTTGCTCCTTAGAAAAGTAACTCTGTTGATTATATGGACAATTGAGTGAAAGGGAATAGAAGCAAATAGACGAGTTAGGAGATTATTGCAGCAGACCACGTGAGGAATGGTGAAGGGATAAATTTACAAAATAGTTTACAAAAACCCTGTAATGCCTCAAGACAAGTGGTTATGTTCTGCCATTATTAAATTAGAAAAATTGAATTAGGTCCCTAGGGGGGAAAATGTGAAACCATTGCTATGCCTCCTACTTGAATGATAAGTTTAAAATTCTCTTAATTTCATTACAGGAAAAGATTGGAAATACATGTTTTATGGAAGGACCAGAATATGCTGTCACTCTTCTACCTTTCACCCACACTTAAGAATTATAAGGAGTATAACTCTTAACCTTGAAATTTTGCATTGAATAATTTAGAATTCCTTGAAATGAGTTTAAGGAATTTTCTGCTAAAATTATCTAAAAAGATTGTTTTGATCGTGGGGGTGTTTATTGCTGTGTAAAAAAGATTAATTAAAAGGATTCTGTAAGGATTTTTTTTACCCCCGAGACAATGTCTTGCTCTGTTGCCCAGGCTAGAGTACAGTAGCGTCCTCATAGTTCAGTGCAACCTCAAACTCCTGCACTCAAGCAATCCTCCTACCTCAGCCTCTCCAGTAGCTGGGACTAAGGATTTAAACTGAATCCTTAACCAGGCATTGCTGAAATGTGGGAGGATTATATTAATCTAGTACCACTCATGTATTAAGTCAGCATGTAGGATTTTTTAATGCTGTCTCTTAACTCTGCATGTTTGTCATCAGAATTGGAAAAAAGTCATTTGGGGGATTATACATGAGAGTGTTAAATACACCAATTACCAATTTGGGAATGTAGCAGAAGGCTACATCTGGGCAGAATGCTGAAAAAGAAGTTTGCCAGAAGTGTCACCTTGAGAGATGATTTGTTGGTTCAGTAAACTGCTTCATGCAGACTGTGCCAAGTAGACATTGTTTATGTGTCATGAAATATACTTCCCTGCCTGGGTGCCAGGAAAGGCCTCACTGGCTTGATACCAGCCCAGTTTAAAGAGGGCATAGGAGGTCCTTTGATTTCCATTTTGCTTGCAAGAGATAAGACCAAATAAACTAGAGATTAAGGAGTTGAGGGAAATGGTAAAGAAGACAAACATGAACCCCTCTGAGGTACAGCCATTATAAAAATACAAAATAAAGCTGAATTTGTGAGTTTCTTTTGGCAATAATAAGCCATCAGGACAGGGTAGATTTGACTCCATTTTTCTCAATGCAAACTCTACTTTTTGTATTTGGAATTTTTTAAGGCTGGATGCTAGTGTTTGGGCAGCAAGGTATTTAAAAATGATGAAATTTTAAAGTATTTTAAAACATTTTTCTTGCTTTTAGAAGACAGTATTTATACTCGGATATATTGATGAAAATATGAAGCTAGCAGTTAGGCTTTGTGCAAATAGCTAAAAATTAACTGTTATTATTGTGGGGTAAACTACCTATGGCATCTTTCATTCAGAACTATTTTCTCAAGTTATTCAACAGATACATAATGTGCTCCTCTATATGCGTTCACTATATTAGAAGTTACAAAGAATAAGACACAGGTCTTAGACAAATAATTTTAAACTGACATTTGATAAGTAGCACAAGTAAACTAGCTAAAGAGAAAGAAATATATTTATTCTGAAGAACTTGGCCTAAATAAGTATGTCATTAAGAGGCTACTGGTATTGGGGAATTACCAAAGGAAGTATAATAAAAGAAGCGATTTGATCAAAGTTCTGTGTTATGAATATTAATTAATATGTAGGACATATTGAAAGAGGGAGAGACAGGAAGGAGAGACTACCATTCCTCAGCTCAAAAAACTACAGCGGGTTCCGAGTGCTCCCTGAATTATGCATGGCCTGATATTCAGGCCCTCCCAACATGCTCGTCCTATATTTTGGTGTTCTATCCTTGTTCTCCCTCTTAAGAGGCTCTAGCTAAATTGTTCCAAAACAAAACAAAAAAAGTCATATGCTTCATGGCTGATGTTATGCTTTTTCCTTAGTCTAAAGTAGCCCCTATCTCCACCTGTCAAACATTATTCATTCATTTGTGGGTTGGAGCTATTTTAAGGTTTAGGGATGAATTGATAAGGTAGAGGCTGTTAACTTACATGAGATTAGTTGCATAAATGAATAATTATAATTCAACATAATAAGCACAGTGACAGAGAAAGATATGTTATTGGAGGAAACAAGGGAAGGTATACCTTAACCTTTACTTAGGGGATTTGTAGAGGGAGGGGATTCCTAGAAGAGGCAATGCCTATTCTAAGCCTTAGGATGAATATGGGTTTACCTGGCAGGAATAGAGTAGAAAAGAAAGTGAGGGAAAACATTTCAGGCTGAGAGAAAAACAAAGCAACAGCACTGAACTATAAAATAGGAAATAAGTTAGAGAAATACAGGCAATTTGATCTTCATAGAGTCTGAAGCTGAACACAAAGATAGTGGCCAGATTGTGGAAAACCTGGCATACTATGTTAGGGAGCTTGCAATTTACTCTGTAGGATAGTAGTTTTTAAACCCTCTTTTAGCAGAAGGACACTTTCTTTATGGAAAAGCTTATACAGAAGCTCTGTACAACAGAATAACTCAGAATTATGTTCTAGTTGAAGGAGGGTTATACTTACTCTCCCCACCCCTCACCCTCTACATACTTCCTCCAACAAACATGCCACTGCCCTTTGAAAACCACTGCTAGAGGAAAGGAGAACCACTGAAGGGCTTTAAGCTCCAGAATTACATGATCATATTTGCATTTTGGAACTACTCTTGTAACTATTTAAAGGATAGGTTTAAGGGGCAGAATGTCAGAGGTAGATACCAGTGAAGAAATTGTTGCAGCTGTTTGGATAAGAGGTAATAGGAGGCTTTTGGCACCAGCTATGATGGAATGCCTTGTATAAGGTTAACCCTCCCACTGTAAACAACAACAAACAGGCCCCACCATATGTGTGTGTGTATGTGTGTATGTATATATATAGAGAGAGAGAAAGAGAGTGTGCACACATGCACGCAAGCAAGCACAAGACCATTTCCAGGCATTGGACAATAGGTAGCCTAACACTGTGATGGTCCTCATTGTCCCAGGTGTCTGTTGCATACCATTTCCCAACTGTAATGCAGTAATATGGAGTCCAGGCCAGAATACCGTGGTCTCTGGGCTGAGGAGTCAGAGAACAAAATTCTGCATCTCAAGGGGCTGGAATCTGCTGGGCAGGATACCAGAGAGTCTGTGGCCAAGGACTGGACGGCACATGTGCAGGGAAAAGCCAAACTGGTTTTCCAGAGAGCAACTAAAATGCTGAGACCAGTAGAGATACTAGTGATCATGCTGAACAATGACAGAGGCCTGACCCAGCCAGTGAGAGATCACTTTAAAACTTACTGCCCCAGGAATCCAGCTGACATACCAGAAAGATCAGACTTCAAAAATGTAGAAATTGAAGATTAGTGAAGCTAGGTGATTTATTTATACCTCCACACTTAGTATTGGTGGCCAAGGATTAATACGTGAATAATTAGAGCAGGAGATACCGAGTGTAGATCAGTTCTCAACTTTGTGTGTCTGGAATGTCTAGGAGTGGCCTAATCATTGGTGATTTTTAAAGTTCCCCTAGATGATTATAATTTGCAGCCAAGGTTGAGAACCTCTGTTATAGGTTATATAGATGATACTTTGGGATGCTTAGCCATGATAGGAAGGAGAGAAAAATGACATCTTAAAGCAGTGGTTCTCAAGAATCAGTTGGAGGCTTTTTAAAACTGTGGTTCCCTGCCCCCAGGCTGTGGACCGGTACCAGTCCGTGGCCTGTTAGGAACTTGGCCACACAGCAGGAGGTGAGTGACAGGCAGGTGTGCGAACCCTACTGTAAACTGTGCATGTGAGGGGTCTAGCTTGTGTGCTCCTTATGAGAATCTAATGCCTGATGATGTGAGGTGGAGCTGAGGTGGTGATGCTAACACTGGGGAGCGGCTGCAAATACAGATTAGCAGAGAGGTTTGACTGCACAATAAATGTAATGCGCTTCAATCATCCTGAAACCATCTCCCCCAATCCGTGGCACCAGTCCATGGAAACGTTGTCTTCCATGTAACCGGTCCCTGGTGCCCAAAAGGTTGGGGACTGCTATGTTAAAACAGATTGTTGAACTGCACCTCCAAAGTTTCTGATTTAGAAGGTCTCGGGTGGGGCCTGAGAATGTGCTTTTTTAACAGGTTCCCAGGTGATGCTGATGCTGCTGGTACCTGGACCATATTTGTTTTGAGAACCACTGCCTTAAGGAGATAAAAAAGTTGAGGAATTTTTTTCTCTTTAAGAAGATTTAAAAATTCTTTAAAGGATATCATAGACCTGAGTATCTTTTAGCATTCTTTTTTAAAAATTATTTTTAAAAATTTATTTAGAGATGGTGTCTCACTATGTCACCCAGGCTGTTCACTGGCTCCTGGTCTCAAGCAATCCTCCAGTCTCCCAAGTAGCTGGGACTACAGATGTGAGCCTTTTTAGCATTCTTTAAGAAAAGAAATAGAAGAGCTTTCTGATGCTAGTTAGCATACTCTTCCTATACTTGACTATTTAATCTGTATGGGCTCAGATTAAAAGTGAAATTAATTTCCATATGATTCTAAACAATATGAAAGGCAATTTTGCCGAAAATATATGAGTCTGTGTATGTATCTATTATGTGTGCCACATTGCTCTTTTGTCTTCATGGATGGTTTGGAATTAACAAAGACTAGGAGCCAGAGATCCAGTTTGAATTTGTTAACACATCATAGATACCTAAGAAGTCATTTATTCCTTACAGTTTTCCACTTTTCTCCTCTAAAATGGAATGAAATTAAAGTACTTGATTTTTTTTTCCTCATTGAGGCAAAAGAGGACTCAAGCCCAGTACAAGGCCAAAAGAGTTTAAAAAAAAACAAAAAAATTCCTCTCATGTTATACAACTTGGAGGAAACACAATTTTTTATGAGCAATTCAACATAAACAATTATGAACTAGTAAAACTAAACTAAGACAATCAGAATGGAGAAAATTGCTCTTCTAAAACTGATTCTTCTACTGTACACTAAGATTGGTACACTTCACGTTGGTTCATGTGACAGTGCTTGAAATATGACCTGTACTATTTGAAAGGAGTAGATCAGTATCTTTTTTAAAAAATATTTTAGTTAAGAAGCAATCTATTGTGTTATGAAAGTAAAATATTCCTACGAAATGCAGTTTAGAATAAAAGTCAACATTATGTTCTGTTATATCCTGAATGAGGAGTAAAGTGCCCTAACTTTTAAGAGTGATTCTTTGAAAAAAAACCCTTTCATCATATTTTAAGTTTCAGTAGTGGGAAATGAAGAGTCTACATTAAAACTTTGAGAAAATAATTGTGAGTGAATTTTAGGCCCAAATAAGAAGTTTGATGTATTGTATTTATCCTCTCTTTAGATACAGTGGAGACAAAGTATATGGTAATAGAAGCCATTCTTTCTTTTTCCTGGATATAACCTTTATAAATTTCCACTGAAAAAAATTATTCCCTCTTAAAACACCATAAGAAATTACTACGTTATTTTCTGTATAGTTTATACCTTTATTATTTCAGATAATAGACATTTTTAGAACTATTGTCAAAACAGTTATATTTATTCAACTATTTGCTCAAAGGCCCAAACTGTTTTTTTCCAAATTTATTCTCATTCTTTCTACTTTTAAGACAGGTAGAGGATATATTTTCGCTTTTTTTAATAGCAGATAATCTTTTAAACCTCTCAGTGATACTCCTTTAATTATTTAAGTAAAGGTAAAAAATTTTCATTCTGAAAGTGATAGATGACTTAGATTACTGTTCGTAAAGTTTTATATTACAGAGTACTTTTGGAAGAGTTCATGTCTTTATTGAAGACATTTTTTGGTGTCAGCTTATCTTTAGAATTTTACTTAATTCTGCCTTTTAATTTCTCACTGTCCAAAAAGTAACCATAGTCATTATAATGAGGAAATGCAGTAATTTTTGGTCATACAAGGAGTATGAAAATTTTAAGTGCTTATGGGAAGCATTAGGAATTTGCTCTTCACATTCTTAGTAACAGTGAGAGAACTTCCCTTGCTATCACCTCCTTGACCCCAGTCATTGGAGTTGGATTACCGAGGCAGAGCAGAAGGCATAGACACTGAAGCCTGCATCTGTCCCAGTTGTACTGAATCCGTTGATGTGATGCAGGTCCATTGTAACCATTTGGAGAAATAAATCGTTCCCTATCTGTAAAAAAGGGGATAATAATAGTGCCTCTCTCATAATGTCACACATATAAATTCCTTAGACTTGCACATAATAAGAACCTAATGTTGTTATTACTGAAATTTGTTGCAGATAAATTTGGATATTGGAGCCATAAGAAATTAGGAACTACAATTAATAACTGACATACTTGGCCAAACTATTTAACATGTTACCAATACAATTCTTAATTGTAATAAAGGTACCTAGTATACTCTCAGTTCTAAAAGTCTTTGGTCATTACCCACAAACTTAGCATTACCAAAAAAAAGCAAAGAAAAAGAACCCAGAGCCATCCCCATTACTCTGTAGTGATAGCCTGCTGAGTAAGTTTTAAAATAGTTGTTGGCATTAGAGGTTGTCTTTCCATTTCCATTCATAGTTCTCATTCCACATACGCAAATAACCACTTAATATGTTTTTAGAATTATAAAAAAATCTCACCTTTGGAAGAAAATATGCCATTTTATGTATGTATGAATACAAATATCTATACAAGTTACCACTGAAATGTGTTATATTAACTATGTCTAAGTGCTTGATTCTAAAATTGAAGGAAATTTGGGTTATTTTACTTCTTTTACCTAACGAAACCTCCTTCTAAGAGAATTTTGAGGCTAAATCTGTCTGGTCAACTTTTATTTCCATTTACTTTATTGAACATTGATCAAAATTGGAGCTTGTGAACCAGTTTCTGACATAGAACCACCTTTTATTCATGTGGGTGTTTTTTTTTTCTGAACTCCCAGAGCAGTTTTATGCCTGGATAGGATTTGTACATACTTCATGTAAGCTAATTTACATACTCACCTTTCCTGATCTTTCAGTTGTCTTTTTAAAGGACAGCTTCCTGAAAAGGGGTGGTAATACTTGTATATATTTATTTTTATATTTCTCCTACTTTACTCTGCTTATTACACACTCCTGTCTTCATTAACTAAAAACATTAATCAGAAAGAAGGTAGTTATGATGAGTTCACTATTCAGTGTCATCTGTTTTTCTTTTGGTTAACTAGATACCTGCGGAGGGGGCACAGGAACAGCAGGCAGATGCCACCAAGGGGCGATGCCTGAGGAGAACTGTCAGCGTCCCTTCCGAGGGTCAGTTTCCTGAGTACCCACCGGAGGGCGCCACTAAACTGGGTAAGCCAATACTAAAAGCAAAGAAATTCCTAGCTTTTATCTGATAATGTTATGGACTTGTTACTGAGTATTACAGTAAAACAAAACATTCTGCATTTCTTCTTAAATAAGTGTGTTGAAATTAATGCTATCTTAAGCGAGAGTTAGAGGTCATTAGAGAATTCTGTTTTTTATAACCAAGTGACAACAGGATTATTTTACAGAGATAAAATTCATCTGAGTGCTACTAAGGGTGCTGTTTAGTCCTAGGCAAGCTGCCTGATGTGTTGTTTCTGGGTTTATTGCTCAGCCCTAGGCTTTGAAGAGCATCAGGTGATCTTGTTGAAGCACTGAAGTTCATAGGGAGCCAGTCTGTGTGGAAACTTAGTATCATTCAATGGTTTAGATGTATCCAGTTCACATAGCTACTAATGTTGTCTTGTACAATGTAATATCAGATTGAGCTAATTAGCTGAGCTAATTTTGCATGTCCCACATAAGTCATATGCAAGGACTGTGGTTGGAGTAGGTCACAGAAGGGAGAAATTAAAAAAAAAAAACCCACTTCTATTCTTATGTACTAAAGGAATTAGTGTTACTATCAAAGCAGCCAGCTTTTTCCCCATTTCCTACCAAATGTATTCTGTGAGATGTTTTTCATTTTTAACACTGGATATTTAAGTAATCAGACTGGTCAGATAATTTTAAGGAAATGTAATTAAGATTAGATTAAATAATGAAGAAATTTGAAAAGTAGAAATTGCTTTAGTGCTTGGCATTGTTGTATTATTATTTGCTTAGTGAACCATAGACTTTTAGTGATAGACATTTGGTAAGTAGATAAAACAGAATCATTTATTATCTCTATAGTGTTCAATATGGGTAATTCTCTGATTTTGGTTGTATTTTCTAAAATCAGGGTTTGGTTTGGGGTTTTGGGGGTGAGGCTGCTTTTTTTCTCATTTTCTAAATGGAACCCAGAACTCTTGGTCAGAGTTTGAATCATTTACTTTTCTTTTTATCCTGTAACAGTTGTTGCTTTTCTAAAAATTAGTTAGGTTAGCAAATACATTTTTCCAAGGAGTTATACTTGGAGAAGTTAAATTTTTATCTCATCTTATTTCTATCATACTTCTTTAGCATGTGTTGAAACCGGTTTAGGTGTGGGCCTAAATTCTATTGAAAACTTGTCTGGGTGTAGCCATTTTATAACCTCTTTATATTTCACATGCAACTTCTATGTGAATTGAATTGGCTTAGAGTCACCTTCTTTCAACTCCTTTGTTTTCATTATTTATAGTGTTATGTTGATGACTATCTTTACTAATTCTCTAGGAGGAACCTTTGACTATTCAAGTTTTGACCCACAAGCTTGATGGATTTTTAGGAAGTATAGTTATAATCAGAATAATTATTAACATGTTATGGAAGAGAGAGCTATATAATAAATTGTTAAATACCTACAGTGTTCCAGGCACTGGTCCCAAAGACAAGCTAAGATGAGGTGGCAGAGGTGTCTGGTCTGGAGCCAATCCTCTGTCTTTTGTCCTTGACAACAAGTCTGATAGCCATCCTGACTCATGTCAGTCCATGATCATTTTCAGAGTGGATGTCCTAAATTCACCCTAGAAGCTAATCCTCACGATAAATATTAGAGGGGAAAAGACTGCTTCCAGAACCATTCTTCTTTACGTGCCAGTCCAATCTTGAATTAGATAATTATTCTGTTATTCTATGTTTATCTCCTAGTGATTTGTCTTTAAGCACAATTTCCTGCTGTCAAACATTTCATTGAGTAATTGCTATATATGTAACATTCTATGCCAGTCCCTAGAATGAAAAGAGTTATAAGATTTCTGATTTTAAAAGATTTTTTATGTAGTTAGCAAGATAGAATGAATACACATATAAACAAAAATATAAGTTGGTATACAAAAATCAATTGTATTTTTATACACTAGCAACAAACAAGAAATGCAAAATTTTGAATATACCATTTATTATAGCATCACACAATAACAAATTCCTAGGGAGAAAAATCTAATGAGAGATGTGCGATTCTTCTACGTAGAGAACTATAAAACATAATCAAAAGAAAACAAAAAAAGATTTAAATAAATGGAGAACTATACTGTGATCATGGTTTAGAATACTTAATATTATCTATCAGTTCTCTTCAAGATCAAAATTTCAGCACGGTATACCACCCACCACCACCACACACATATACACCAATTGACAAGTCAATTCTAAAATTCATCTAGAAATGCCAGAGATGAAGAATAGCCATGGTCAAAGAAAACAAGGTGAGAAGACTTAATCTACTAGGATCAAGACCGACTTAAAGCGTACAGTAAGGTGTTGAAGGATGAGTAGGCAAATAGACCCACGAAACAGCACGTAAAGTCCTAAGTGATCCTACGTGTATGTGGACATTCGGTGTGACGAAGGGGGCCCTGCAAAGCAATGGGGGAAAGACAGTCTTTGCAATCATTGAGGCTGAGTCAGTTAGATGTCTTTATGGGGGCGGGGTAGAATTGGCCCCTACTTTACACCACACACAAAATTAATTCCAAGTGCACTGTAGATCTAAACGAGTGGTAACATGTTAAAGTACCTAGAAATAATGCAGAAGTATATTTTCATGATCTTGAATAGAGAAAGATTTCTTAAACAGAATACAAAAAAACACATTAATCATAACGGAAATAATTGATAAATTGGACTATATTAAGATTAAGAAATTCTGTTTATCAAGACACCGTTAAGAGAGTGAAAAGGCAAACTACAGAGTAGGAGAATATATTTGCAACTCATAATGAAGAAGGGACTTCTATTTTATATATATAAAGACTCTTTAGTAGAAAAATAAGCAAGAGGCTTTAACAGATATTTCACTGAAGAATTCACTAAAGGAACCTTTTTGGCACCAAGGACTCATTTTGTAGAAGACAATTTTCCCTTGGACCTGGTATGGGGCGTGGTTTGGGATGATTCAAGTGCATTACATTTATTGTGCAGTCAAACCTCTCTGCTAGTGAAAATCTGTATTTGCAGCCACTCCCCAGCACTGGCATTACTACCTCAGCTCCACCTCAGATCATCAGGCATTGGATTCTCATAAGGAGTGTGCAACCTAGAGCCCTCGCATGTGCAGTTTGCAATAGGGTTTGCGCTCCTTTGAGAATCTAATGTTGCCACTGGTCTGACAGGAGGCAGAACTTATGCAGTGATGGGAGTGAAGGGGAGCGGCTGTAAATACAGATGAAGCTTCACTCACTGGTCCCGCTACCTCCTCCTGTGCGGCCTGGTTCCTAACAGGCCACAGACTGGTACTGGTCCTCCGCCCTGGGTTTGGGAACCACAGCACTAAGGAACACACATACAATAGTACATACTCTGTGATTCTGTCTGTACGAAGCTCCAAAACAGGCAAAACTAATCTATGGTGTTAGATGTCAGGATGGTGACTATTTTTTGGGAGGAGGCATGAGTAGTGATTGGGAGGAATATGAAGGAAGTTTCTGGAGTGCTATTAATGTTCTATTTAAAAATGTTGACTCAGATAGGGGTTACACAGGTGTGTTCACTTTGTGATAATTCATTGAGCATATATGTATTATACATAACGAAAGGGGAAAAAATGGAGAAGAAAAACAGGCTAGATTATGCTGTCAAATAAGTGGTCTAGAGTAAATATTCCAAAGTGTATGGTAAGGATGGTTAAGAGCTATAATCAACTCTGTTGTATGCTACTGAAAGGGCAACTAAGGTAAGGACTGAAAAAAAAAATTATTGGATTTAGCGACATTCAGGTTCTTAGTGGATTTAGAGACAGCAGTTTCAGTGGGATGTGGTAGCAGCAGGCATACCAAAATGGGTTGAGAAAATAGTGCAATAAATAAGGAAATCGAAACAGCAAATGCAGACACTTCTTTTAAAAGTTTGCCTGTGAAAAGGCTGACAGGATGGTAGATACTCTATAAATATTTGAGTATCTGAATGATCCAGTAAGGCCAAATGAATAAAAGGAATGCAGATTAAAGAAGGAAGATAAGGAACAAAGTGCATGCCCAAGCTGATCAGTCATGTGGTGACAGTAGTAGCATAGCAACAGTGGTTACTACTACCTTACTGCAACTCTCGTAAAACCTAAAGCAATCTACTAATTGGTCCCCTTTATTCCTTCTGGCTCTGAGTTTGATAGATAGTGATAGGGGCAGAGCCACCAAGAACCAATCACACCAGGATACACCTTTTTTAAAAAAGAGGCAAGCCCAAGAATAGTTGCTTCCTGTCTCCTTTTTGCAGGAGGTAATTTAAATTTAACAGCTAACCAAAATTTCATTCATCCCTGGGTTGAAGGAGGGGAAGACTTTTAAGAGGCTATAAGTTTTAAACAGGTGATTTCTCCAATAGACCTAAAAAAGCAAAATTTTTCATTCTCCCTACCCCCATAAAAGCATTCTTCTGTAAACGTTTTTTTTAATCAATTACTAAGTGAAACTAACAGTATAAATAAGGCAGGGGAGGGGTGGTATTGTCTGTTTGGAGTATTATTTTTAGATGATTTCAACAAAAATACTGGATTCATTTGAAAAAACTTGTTGGGTTCCCTGTATCTACTCACTCCCAACAGACATATGCACATTATATTTATAAACAAATGAAATTTATTGATGGTTATCCATAATACATGTTTTGTGGTATATTACATTGTGTGGCTTATATTGATTTTTTTATTTTTCAAAAAGCCATCCATCTATGTGGCCAATAGTTACTGAGTACCAGCTACGTGCTACATACTGCTCTAGGTTCTCAAGATTAGCAGTGAGAAAATAGACAAAAAACTCTCCCTTCATGGAACTTACGTTCTATTGAGGAGCGATAGACAATAAGCAAGAGTAAAAAATAAGACATACACTGTGCTAGATGGTGACAAGTACGAAGAAAAAAATAAAGTAGGGAGCAGGGATAGAAAGTATCAAGGAATTATCATTTTAGCTAAGGTGGCTAAAGAAAGCCTCATTGACATTTGAACAAAGATCTGATAAAAGTATGGGAGTAGGGGATATAGATACCAGGGGGTAAGGAGTCCCACCCTGGGAAACAGTTAGTGTAAAGTGGGAATATGTTTGGAGTGTTTGAACAGCATTGGTGCCGATGAGGCAGGAGTGCAATGACGAGGGGGAGGGTAGTAGATGACACCACTGAGCTTTTGGGCCACCAGATCAAGACGGTCATCATAAGGGATTTGACTTTTACTCTGTGAGTTGGGAAGCCACCGGCTTCTGTATTGAGAGTAGGAGTGCAAGAATAGGAGTCCAGAGACCAAATAGGATGCTGTTGAAAAAATCTAGGCAGGAGCAACTTGGGCCAGAATGGTAATATTAATAGTGGAAGAGCTGAGAAGTAACCAGATTCTGGGTATTTTTATAAACAGAGCCATCACATTGGCTGTGGGAAGTGAGAAACAGAAGAATCAAGAACGTTGGCTAGAATAGCTAGAAGGATGAAATTATTATTTTTTAAAATGGGGAAGACTGTGGAAGAAACAAATTTGAAAGTGTGACTAACCAAGAGCTCAATTTTGGACATGTTAAGCTTGAAGGTCTTATTAGACACTCAGGTAGAAATATGTTGAATGTATGAGTCTTGAAATAAGGGAGAAGTATAGACTAGAGATATAATTGCAGGCATTTAGCAAATAAATGATGTTTGAAGCCCTGGAATTTTTTTTTTTTTTTAATTTCAACAGATGCAGATGGTACAAGTGATTTTTTGTTGCATGGATGAATTGTATAGTGGTGAAATCACCTGAATAGTGTATGTTGTACCAAATAGGTAATTTTTGATCCCTCATTCCCCTCCCACCCTTCCCACTTTGAATCTCCAAAGTCCATTATACCTCTCTGTATGACCTTGTGTGTATACCCGTCATTTAGCTACCACTTTTA
Organism: Lepilemur ruficaudatus; assembly: GCA_963574885.1. NCBI lineage: Eukaryota > Metazoa > Chordata > Mammalia > Primates > Lepilemuridae > Lepilemur > Lepilemur ruficaudatus. Next base: position 29,111 of record CAUYRT010055711.1, read on the forward strand.
AGTGGAGTACATGCGGTATTTGTTTTTCCATTCCTGAGATACTTCTCTTAGGATAATGGCTTCCAATTATATCCAAGTCACTGCAAAAGATATTATTTCATTCATTTTTATGGTTGAGTAATCCATGGGGGGGGTATATGTCCCCCACATTTTCTTTATCCACTCAGCGATTGATAGGCACTTAGGTTTATTCCATACCTTTGCAATTGTGAATTGTGTGCGATAAATATACAAGTGCTGTGTCTTTTTGATATAATGACTTCTTTTCCTTTGGGTAGATACCCAGTAGTAGCATTGCAGGATTGAATGGTAGGCCTACTTTTAGTTCTTTGAGGAATCTCCATAATATTTTCCATAGAGATTGTGCTAATTTACATTCCTACCAACAGTGTATAAGCATTCCTTTTTTATTGCATCCCTACCAATATCTGGTTTTTTTTGACTTTTTAATAATGGCCATTCTGACAGGGATAAAGTGGTATCTCATTGTGGTTTTAATTTGCTTTTCCATGATGATTAGTGATGTTGAGCATTTTTTCATTTTTTTTTGCCATTTGTGTAACTTCTTTTGAAAAATGTCTATTCATGTCATTTGCCCACTTTTTTTTTTTTTAATTGGGGGAAAACTACAAAGCATTTACAGTACAATGTTTACAGTCACAATTTGTAGTGAGCTGATTTCCCAAAATATATTACCACTCAAGTTGACTTATCTTGTTACATTCAAAAACCTACTCTG
>CAUYRT010055712.1:0-20198 GCA_963574885.1 Lepilemur ruficaudatus
GAAAAAGAAAAGTAAAGAAAGAAAGAGAGAGAGAGAGAGAAAGAGAAAAAGAAAGAAAGGGAGGGAGGGAGGGAGAAAGAGAGAAAGAAAGAGACAGGAAGAGAAAGAAAGGAAGGAAGGGAGGGAGGGAGGGAGAGAAAAAGAGAGAAAGAGAGAGAGAAAGAAATGCAGCATTGAGGACTGGGGAGGCGAGTCCCCCCGCAGCAAGTGCCGTACAGAGGCGCACACGGCGCTGACCAGTTCAGGAGGAAAGACCCACAGCACCAATATTTGGGGCTACCCCAACAAAAGAGCTGAGTCGCAGCCCAGTCGCCCTGTGGGGCAGCCCACTGTTGAGAAGCTCTGTTCACACACAGGAAATGTCTAATCCACCCTCAGTGCCTCCTTGTAACTGTGAACTGATGGCCAAGAATCGCCACTTGCGGGAAGCTCTACAATGGACGACAGAGAGCAAATGCAGGAGCAGAAGGACATCAAGAAGATACTGCGTCCACGAAACAAGCATAAAGGGTTATTTTAAACAGGAATTCAGAGAACAAAACAGAACTCTCAGAAATAAAAAACAGAAAAGTAAAATTTGTTTTTAATTCAACAAGAGATTAGAAGAGATAGTTGAAGAAATCTCTAAGAAAGCAGAATTATAAGGTATGGAAAGAGAAAAGAAAACAAAATTAGAGAATCAACTCATGAGGTCCAATATCCACTAACAAGGATCACCAAAGACAGAGAAAAGGAAATTAAGGGGAGGGCATTATCAAAGGAATAATACAAGCCCCAAATTTCAAGACATAACTTTCCAGATGCACAGTACCCACTGGCTGCCCATCACCATGAAGTAAAAAGGATGCCCAAGGCTTATCGCCATGAAATTCAACAACAGGGTGGGAGGGAGAAAAATTACAGGCCATGTACAAAGCTTCAGAGATTGGAATGGCATTGGACTTCGCAGCTGCCATACTGAAAGCTTGAAGACAAAGAAGTAATGCCTTTAACATCCTAAAGGGAAAATGACTTTCACCCTTGAACTATACACCGTCCAAACTACCAATCAATTGCAAGGACAGAATATAGACGTTTTCAGATGCACAAAGCCAGGAAACCACTGTGGAAGGCATCCACCAAAATGAAGCTGAAAAAACAAGAAAGATGCAGACATGGAATCCAGGAAACAGAGGGTCCAACGCAGGAGGAGCAGCAGGATTTCTTGGAGTGATGCGTGGCGGGGGGGGGGGAGGGGGTGGATTCCCAGCCAGCAGCTTTGCTGGAGGCCGAGAAGTCAAGCAGTCCACACTGCAGGACTCCAGGGAGGGCGCAGAGGAGACAGGACCCCCAGAGTGCCTGGTGTGGAGGACAGCTCTGGGAGGCCTGATCTAAGAAGTGTGGGCATGAGGTGGCAATGAGCACATAGCAACAGGCATGTGCTGGTGATAGTGACCTAGAAAGCTAAACAGCATTCTAAGATGGGGCAATTATTAATTCCAGAAGAAAATGCAAAGTTGTCCAAGGAAAGACAAGCAATCCTAATACAGTACATGGCTCAGCTGGGAACAGTATTTGTTGTCATCATAATTTTTTTCCTCGCATTGTCACCCAGGCTGGAGAGCAGTGGGGCAATCATTGCAGCTCACTGCAGCCTTAAACTCCTGGGCTCAAGCGATCCTATTGTCTCAGCCTCCTGAGTCACTGGGACTACAGGCACATGCCACTATGCCAGGCTAAGTTTTAATTTTTTTTTTTTTGTGTGACAGAGTCTCACTGTGTTGCCCGGGCTAGAGTGCCATGGCGTAGGCATAGCTCACAGCAACCTCAAACTCCTGGGCTCAAGTGATCCTCCTGCCTCAGCCTCCCGAGTAGCTGGGACTACAGGCATGTGCCACCATGCCCGGCTAATTTTTTCCATATATTTTTAGCTGTCCAAATAATTTCTTTCTATTTTTAGTAGAGACAGGGTCTCACTCTTGCTCAGGCTGGTCTCGAACTCCTGAACTCTAACGGTCCGCCCGCCTCGGCCTCTCAGAGTGCTAGGATTACAGGCGTGAGCCACCGCACCCAGACTGTCATCATAATTTAAGCACTGAATATTAATTTAGCCAAAAATTCTGGGATGAACGCACTGGGAGAATGAGACAGGGAAGCGTGTGGGTAGCCATGGGAGACAATGGTGGTGGAAGGCGGCAGAGCGCGCCTGTGGCTGTTTCTGGGGGTGGGAGTTAGGAATGGGAAGGGTTAGAGAATGGCTGCATGCCTTTGTAAGCCCTGGGTAATGCTGGACTTTTTAAACTATGTCACTGTGGTCAAAATACAGAATAAATCAAGTTTCGGCCAGGTGCGGTGGCTCACGCCTGTAGGATTAGCACTCTGGGAGGCCAAGGCGAAAGGATTGCTTGAGCTTAGGAGTTCAGACCAGAATAAATCAAGTTCCAAGTCAGTCCCCAAAGGTGCCCCATGGAATTCCAGGCCATACTCAATGCCCATTAGGATAACCTGTTGAAGGAAAAAACAGCTCAAGGGACAAGTAAAAAGATGCCTAATCATATCTTACTGCTTGTATGGTCCATTTCCTCCCACATTTATATTATGAAAGTTTTAAAACATACAGAAACATTGCAAGAACAATATATGGACAGCTACATAGCCACCCGTCACCGAGTGTCAACGGTTAATACTTTGGCCATTGTGGGCACGTGTGTAGGCTGTACCCTCCGACAACAGGCTCTTGTAAATGGAAGCGAGAAACCTTCTCTAGTGAACTGCATTTGCCCAAAGCCAAGTGTGAATCATGTGACCAACCCACCATTACAGTGAAGACCAGAGAATGCAAAGCCCTTTGGAACCATGCTTGGGGCATTAAGGGCAGCAGGGAGTGACCCTCACCTCATCCCCTTCGTGGGGCTGGTAGTCAAAACGCAGTGGAGGACAGAAGGCAGTGGCATGCACCTCAAGCACCTTGGCCTTGTCCCCTGGGGGATCCAGGGCCTCCAGAGCTTCCTCCAGGCTGCTCAGGCCCTGCCTCTGGGAGGCCTGGGTGCGGCTCTCAGCAGCCGTGTAGCTCCGGAGCGCCTGCCCCAGGGCCAAGTGGAACCCTGTGTCACAGCACTGAGAAGGAAGCAAGGAGACGTTTGGGTGGGCCCTGGAGCTGTGGCATCCAAGCCCGGGTGTGCTGGGCACCTGTCCCTACCCACCCACTGAGGACTCACATCCATGAGGTCCAAGACGTCACGCAAATAGTAGTTGCTGACAGCGGCGTTGACACTGGCCAGGCTGAGCAGGTACTCGTTGCGAGCCTTTGTGCACTTGAGTTTGTGCTCCAAGAACTTGGCATGACGCTACTCAAGACAATGCAAGCGTGCCAGGGTCACCGGCTTGGCCAGCCTGCCCCCATCTCCGGCTTTCCATGTAACATCCACCCCCTCCTCTTGCCTTGTGAACAACTACACGCAATGTCCCATAGGTCCCTCAAACTCAATGCAGCCCAGAAGTCCTACAGGGAAGCACTGGAGGGCACTCTAACTACAACAGCAGGGGAACCTTCCCGAACACAATCCAACTCTGTCACTCACCCCAGGAACATTCAAAGATGCCCAATTTCCTGCTCTGCTCCCTGAGTCTCAGGCCAGCAGCCCCAGTCCCACCTCAGGTGGCCCCAGACCACTACGCTCTGCTCCCTCTAGCTTGGTGGCTCCGTCCTGGCATTTCTCAACCCCCCCATTCTCTCTTCAGGGGCCACCTTGAATGCTATTTCTATTTGCACATCACCCAATCACCCATCCTAAGTGTCTTCATGGCACAGCTGAAAGGCAGGGCTGTGGGCGAACCAGCTTGGAGCACGGGAGGGCAGGGGGATGGCATGGGGCTGTCTCGGGCCTAGTGACTGTTCTCCTCCCCTCTTGTCTCTCAGGCCAATGGAGCCTTCTGTATTCAATCCCTGTAACCCAATGGCATTGTCCTGCCACTACCACCCCTAGCTTGGGGACCCCTCTAGAACCAGGAGGGCTGGCTGGGCCAAGGCCCTCCCCCATCCAGCTCTGGCTTCCCCCTCCACACAGCAGGCCCCAGTGAGGGCCAGGGACTCTCAGGGACAAAGGACAGGAGCCAGAGCCTTCAGAAATGGATAGGCAGACGGCCCAGAGCCCGCAGGCTGAGTTCAGGGTGCCCCTCAGGCCCACCTTCTCCACCAGCCGCCCTCCCTTCTTGAGGGAGCTCTTGCGGAGGGGCCCTGCCTCGACGGTGGCGGCAGTGGTGGTGGGGGTACTCCGGCCTGCCCGCTTCTCCTCCTGCCGCTCGGCTTCACGGAGCTTGGCCTCGGCATTTACGCTCTCTATGTGGTACACCTGGTATGTCTTCTTGGCCTGCAGGGAGGCCCAAGGCAAGGCAGCCTGCTGAAGGCCATGACCACAGCCAGCCCCTCCTCCCCACCCCCTCTATCTGGGGCTCAGACCTGAGCTGGGCGATCCCACATGAGCACTCAGCCCTGTGTCAGGAGCAGGACGCTGGGGCCTAGAGAGAGGGGGCCGTGGCCCCAGCCCCCCAAACCCAAGTCTCCCTGGGCACTTGCTTCTCCTTAAGCCAGGCTTGGGGATATGTGCTGGTGTGGGGGTGTCCTCGCCTCCCTTGGATTGGCGTTTCTCCCTGGGCCATCGGGGCGGGCCCTTCCCCTGCCGTGTCCTCACCGTCTGGAGCTCTGAGACCACCTCCATGAGCTCATCCTGCAGCTGTTGCTCCAGATCCTTACTCTAGGGGTGGAGGGGAGGAATGTGACCACAGCACTGCCCCAGTGCAGCACCTGCCACAGTCCTGGGATGACCCACTGTGCCTCAGCTCGGCACTCAAGGCTCCGCCCAGCTCAAGCCTGCACTGCCTGATGCCCACTGGCCTCCCGTGCCCTCCCAGTGGCAACACCTCTGGATTGAGCCCCACGGGCTGCCCTTACTAGATCCTGAAGCCTCCAACACCTCTTGTGGCCCAGGGCGAGAGCCATACCTTCCTCACAATGCGCCCCACGTCCTCTGCGATGTGGCTCAAGCGCTGGGCCAGGGGTCCGGCCAGCACCTCACTGAGGGCAGCACTCTCCCGGCTCTGCTGCCGTGTCTGCTGCAGCAGCACAGCCCAGCAGTGCAAGGGCGACAGGAGGGACGGCTCCTTCCTAGAGGCAAAGGGGCACTCAGACTGAGGAGTGGGAGTCTCGGGCCCTGCTGTGGCCATCGTGCAGAGTGTTGCCTACCGGAAGCTTTGGTGCTCCCGGCTGCTGCTCCCCAGGCGGCCTCCGCGGCTGGAGAAGCGCTCTGCCAGCTTGTCCAGGCCCCGTGAGTACTCCAGCTCCACCTCAGCGCGGCGCCGCATGAACTCGGCCAGCTCCTGCAGCAGCTCCCGCCGCAGCTCGCCCTGCAGCTCCAGACAGCGCAGCTGCTCACTCAGCTGCCAGCGCATCTCTGCAGAGGGGACCACGACTCAGGCCCGGCCAGCAGCATGGGGTGGGAGAGACAGAGACACGCAGACAACTGTCCCGTTTGCCCTGAGGGCACCTTTCTTACCTAGCCTAGGCTAAGAGCTGGAGCTAAAAGAGGAGGAAGGAGGCAGGAAGTTCTGGGCTCACCTGTCCTGCTGGGCTTGGGGAAGCCTCCTGCAGAAGGGACCTCTGTGAGGAGGCTAAAGGGAAATGGCCAGACCCAACTGGTTGAGGAGGAAGGGGAAGGGTGTCCCAGGGAGAGGCGAGAGCTGTGCAAAGGCCCAGGGGTGAGAGGTGGCATGGCAGCTCTGGGAAGGCTGAAGCCATTCACGATGGGCGGGACAAGACCACCCAATCTCCATCCCTCCCTGGTTCCTGGAAAGCCCCTGATGGCTTCCCCTGCCACTTCCTTCCCCTGGGGTACCCAGGACCTCGGGTGCAGCAGCCTCCCCGCAAATGCACAGATATACAGGGCTGATCAGGCGAGGCTGCTTTGGTGCTCTGCCGAACCTGCAGGGAAAGGACAGTCCCCCAGTGAGGCCCTGATAAGTGAAAGGATAGGCAGACTGGCCTGTGTTTTCTGTACCCAGTTCCCCACCCTGCCCCCCACTCCATTAGCCTTCTGACACCTTATCACTGGCTTGATTTGGCAATGCTGCTTCCTCCATACAGACTTAAAGCAAAGAACTGTCCATCTGACAAACTTAAGCAACCTACTAAAAATACTTTTGCCACCCACTGAGTGCCCAGGCAAGCACTGGGATCGCGATCTCGAGTAAACAAGGCACTGTCTTGGCTTCTGGCAGGCAGACTACCCACTTACCAATCTCCATCCACATCCCCAGGGAGGGACATTAATTGATTTCTACATTTATCAGAATGTTGATTATGCACCCATTTTGTGGCAGGCACATTCTAGATACAGTGGCAAAGAGGGCTTGCCAAGCGCCTGTCCTCCAGGAGCTGGGATTGGAATGGGGCGCAGATAGTAAGTGGACAGCCACACACTAGGATGTCCAGGAGCAAGGGGTGCTGAGAAGACAAACACACAGTCATGGTCAGAGTGGGAGGCCGGGGGACAGGGAGGTTCTCTTAGCAGAGGATGGGCAAGAGCAACGCCGGTTAGAGTAGGAGGCTGGAGCTGGCTGTGCCCGGGCAGGTGGGGGCAGATGGCACAGAGCCTGTGATCTACGGAGGGCTCGCAGCTGGACTCCGAGGGAGGGGGCGCCACAGCAGCAGAGCAATGTAGTCTGCCTTCACTTTAGGGCCCCCTCGCTGCCCTAAAGGTGGCAGCTACTGCACTAATCCAGGCAAAAGACAGCATGGGCTCAGAGCAGGGAGCCAGGGTGGAGACAGGACCTGGGCTGGCTATTTGCTGTCCTGCCAGTCATTTCCTGGGGGCTGTTACATGGGCCTCCCCATCTCTCTCCTCCTCTGATTTCCTCTTAGAGAATGTCCCCTCCCTATTCTCAGCCCCTGGGGTTGAGTAGAGTTGGCCTCTCACTCCCTGACTGCCCCCAGCTGCTCCCCTCCCAGCCCACACCAGCCTGGCCAGGTGATGGGCCTAGGGGCCCCAGCCCTAACCCTCCCACTGGAATTACTTTCCACACTGGGTAAGGGAAGCCTGGGGAGGAGGGTACTTCCCGACAGCAACAGCAACGCAGAGCAAGGCAAAGCCCCCAACGCCAAGTGAGAGAGGGAAAGAGTCTCCTCATGCCATCCGAGGTATATCATCGGGGTATCATTTTTTTTGGATAAAAGTAAATTTCATTTCAAGAAAGGCCTCGGATGACTGGGCTCACCTCACCTTCCCTCTGGAGCCTGCACCACCCTGCACTGCCCTCCTGGAGGAATGTGATCCCTGGGGCCCAACTGCAACTGAACAGCAGACCAAACCACGGCCTTTATTCTTCCCTGCCAGCAGCGAAAGCCAACTGGAAGCCGTGGCCGGGTCCAGATCCACGCGCACTGGCTGGTGTCAGGTAGGAGGCTGGTGAATTGCAAGCCAATTGCATTCATGGCCTTCCCAGGGAGCACAGGCAGCTGGTGCCTAGCCCCCAGCCCCTGGGCTGTGCCACTGCAGACCTTTCAGATCTCAGCTCAGACACAAAGTCATAAGAGAACCCTTTCCTGACCTCTCCCCAAACCAGGTCTGGCCCTTCTGCCACCCCCTTCTTGGCTCCCTGCACTTTACCTTCATAGTGGTTTTTGTCACTGAAATTCATCGTGCGCTGAGTTGTTTACTTTATGTCTCCCCCACTAGATCTGTGAGCCACATGAGGGCAGGGACTGGTTCTCTCTTGTTCAGCAGTGTATTCCCAGGGCCCGGGACAGAACAGCTGTATACAAAACATCTGGCAAAAGGAGAGCTAGAACCCACATATGCTTGATTACAGAGCTAGGCCTCAGGCCCCACTGACACTTCCTGTGAACAAGGCATTCGGTCTCACTTCTGCTGACAAGCAAAACAGAAGAGAAGATGGCCTCCCAAACCAGGACTATGCTGACCTTTCAGAATTTAGGATGTAGAGACAGTGACCGTATTTTTCTAGCACGGGAGGAAGTTTTATGGGGGGTTCGGGGTAGGAAGAAGATGCAGAGCAAGTAAAGAACATCCTAGACCTACGGTCCCCAAGCCCGGGCTGCAGCCGGTATCAGTCAGAGGCCTGTCAGGAAACGGGCTGTGCATCTCCGCCTGAGCTCCGCATCCCTCCCCCAGCTGCCACACTCCCCAGCCCCCAGCCCAGCCCCGTCCGTGGAAAGATTGTCTTCCATGAAACCGGTCCCTGGTGTCAAAATGGGTTGGGAACCACTGTCTTAGACAGTCTTGCTCAAACCCCAATTTTTTCAGTGTGAATTAACTGACCCCTATTTCCTGACTGCAGAGTTTTCAAAGTCCTTCAGATTCATGGCATTTTCAGGAAGAAGGATGGGGATCACTATCGCCATCTGAGAAATGATGAGACCTGGCTCACCCTGTGCAGGCACCTCAAACTGGCTCTGCACATAGGCTGCCTCTCCCAAAGGCGGATAACTGAGGCGCACTTTCGTATAGATTACTTGTGCTGAATAAGTACATTGGAACCTGCATCTCTGGGTTAGAAAGTACTTCAAGGGTCATTTCATTCTACCTCCGAGGAGCTGTAGTGCTGTGACCACAGGCAAGTCACTGTACCTCTCTGAGCTTGTTTCTGTAGCCGGTAAAGCAGAGCAATTGAGAGTAATGAAGGGGTCAGACATCTGAAGGCCCACGGGAACCACTGGCGCTTAGGCACTGCCTTCTTTCCTTTGCAAAGTTACCATGCCCTGAATAAGACCAGTAGAAGCTGTTGGCTAAGAGATTGCAAAGCTGATTTGCATGTGATTTGCACGAGGCTGTTTATCAGAACCCAAAGAGGTTTAATTTCAGGAGGCTGAGAAGCCAACCTTGTTGACTCTCTCAAGCCAAGATTCACTCCACCAGCTTGGCCCAGAGACACTGGCCCTTGCCTCAGAGCCACCTAAGTGCCAAGGGGAGGCCAAAGGTGCTGGGACTCTTAAGAACTCCAGTGGTGTCAGGGCAAGGTGTTCACCAATATACCAATCTACTCACTTTGACTCCCTTACGCCTCCCCAAAGTCAAGGTGGCTGATTTCACTTGAGCTAAAATGCCGCCTTCTCGGGAGACACCTTGGTGCACCTGGTCCCCCCTTCCCTGAGACCACCAGCATCTCCACTGAGCCTCAGGTAGGGAGGGGGATGGCAGGCGGTTGAAACCAAAGGGCACAGGGAGGTGGGCAGGGGTCTTGAGCTCCTTTCACCTCCCCCTCCAGAGGTCGCTGGGGGAGAGCTGCGCCAGGCCAGCAGCCGACACTTCAGGTCCCCGCGACCCAGCGCTCTCTCACCTTTGACTTGCGTCTCATACTCAGCCTGCAGCCCCCGCTCCCGCCGCAGCTTCCCATGCCCAGCCATGGTGGCCGGGGCTGCACCGTTGAAACCCGCTGCTCCCACGCGGCCGCTAGCGGGCCAGGCGCCAGGACCTGGGTTGCCCCAGCCAGCACCCTGCGCAAGCTCCACCCCGCCCCGCCCTCAGCGCTGCTGCACCCAGTGGGGCGGGGCGGCCCAGGCCCAGCACTGCCCACAAGGGACTCCTGGGGGCAGGGAACCCCTTCCAGCCCCGCTGTGCCCCAAGCCTTGTCACCCCCCTGCCAATGGGCCTGCATCTAAGCTGCCTTGTGCCCAAAAGCCCCATTGCAAAGCAGCCCGGGCGGAGGTGAGAGCCCCAAGGTGTCCAGCAGGCTGGTATCCTCGGCTGCCAATCCCCCACCTCCAGAAGGCTGTCTCTGGTCACCACTGCCAGACTGCACCCTTCACACCTGGCCACTGGCGCACAATACCAGTGGGCGTTAACACCATAGCTGCTCCAGGCCCTGGACTCCCCCTGGGTAGCCTGCTTCCCCTAAACATCAGATGGGGCCTCCCTTCCCAAGTCACAGCCCTGAGAGAGGCCCAAGGAGCCTTGAGAGCTGAGGTGGGAAGTTCCAGGGGAGGGGTGAGAGTGGGGGGAGGAACCTCAGCAGCTGTTGTTCCCTCCAAGCCCCCTTGGGGGAAGGGAGCAGGGTTCAGCCATGGTTTCCCTTCTGCTCAGCCCGGTAGGGGGAACAAGCCCCATTTCCCCATAGGCGGTTACCACTTCCTGCTGCCGGAAGAGACTCTTCTGCCTCCTTTCCCCTGCAGTTTGCACCTGCCCTGTCCTAGGCCTGGGGGTGGTGGGGAGCCCCCTCAGATCAAGGTCTTCGCTAGGCTGGGGGCCAGTCTTAGTGCCTCCTTCACCCAAGGCACCCCTCTCTACCACAAAGCAGCAGCTTTTCTCCAGTAAATTGGGAAGGCAGGTGGTGGGTGACAGGCAGACTAGGCAACTGTCTTCAGTTTGGTGGGAGGGAAATTCCTGGGGTATAGATGGTACGAGAGGGGCAAAGCACTGAGGCACTGGTGTGTGGGTGTGTCAGGGAGACAGGCCTGCAGGCACTAGTGCAGGGATCCATGCATGTGTATGCATGGACATCAAAGTCAGGCTCTGTGCAAATGCGGGCACACATGACCTTGACCTGCGGATCTGGCGAGGAGGGGAGGCTGTGCAAGTACTTCCTGCCTTTCAACTAAGAGCAATTAATTCTCTTACCCAGAAGGAAAAAACACACTCCTTCAGCTCCCCGCCCCCTTCAGCTCCCTTCCAAGGCCCTTCTCTAAGATGCCATGTGTCCACAGGGCCTGGGGCTTCAAGGCCTGGGTGCTAGCCAGACCCTGGCAGGCCCAGAACCTGGATGGACTTCCAGCAGCTGGCCCCAGAAATACCAATGTTTGAATTCTCCAGCAAAGCCAGAGAGCCCCAACCCCCTCCCACAGCAGGCACAGGCGCACCCACACCTGAACCTGTTCTTGTGTCACGGGAGACTCAAACACGTCCTGCGCCCCACCGCTGCCTCACGCCAAGAGGAACCAGGGGCCCCTGCCCCTCCCTAGCTAACCAACACACCCCGTCTACCCCCTAGCCCTCCATCGGAGCCCCGACTGGTCCCCGAAGGTCCCTCATTCATCCAGCAGAGCCAGGCACAGGGCCTAAGCACACAGGCAATGGCTGCTAAACTGGCCTCAGCCCCTGCCTTCAAATGCTCTCATTAGTCCTTTTCTAACTCCAGAAATATTCACATGATGCCCCCATTCAGCCCTGCTTTAACACCTTGAGTGTTTGGCACTTAAGGCCCTGAATGAAACTGCCCCCTACTGCTCGTTCTACCCTTAGCTCCACTGTTCCCCTTAAGAGACCCAAAAGCCAGTTATCCCGCAGAAGGTGAGGACCTAACCGCTAACCGCTTGGGGGCGGAGGGAGCGGCCGAGAGTCCACGGGCCCTACAGGGACGCAGGGCACGGAGGACAGAGGGCGGGGCGGGTCCCGGCAGGGGAGGAAAGAAAGCACAACTGCGCGCCGCGGAAGCCCCAGCTCCCTCCCTGCCACCCGGGATAGGGCGCGGTCGAGCCAGCGCGCATGCCCGCGCTCCCAGCCGCGCAGAGCCCGGCCCAGCGCCGCCAGACCAATCAGTGCCTGGGAACGGTCCGCCGCAAGCCTGCGAACCGGGAGTGACGCCAGGCGCGGAGGGCGGGCGGAGGTTCCGCCTCCAACCCATAAAAAGGAAGCTCGCGACTTGAGCCAATCAGAACACAGCCTCGCCCGAGCTGGCGCGCCGCAGAGTGGCGGGGGCGCAGGCGCGTCTTTCGGAACCGGCCCCTGCCCTCCCGCGCTCTAGTCACTGCTAACCCGGCTGTCGGCTGTCTTAGTCACGTGCCAGGCGCCAGCCAAAGGGGGAACGGTGGTACAGGCCGGAATGGCGAATTGTTCAACCTAGAGGGAGAGCAGTGTGCCATCTACAGTAGCAGGGGCATAAGGTATAGTGTCAGGTCGGGAGTGCAGAACCCGCCCAGGGGCTAGAAGCAGCAAGTAGTGGCACTGCAGCCAGAGGGAAGGACAGGGAGGAAAGGCACCAGAGCAAGGGTTAGGGTTAGAGTGAGGCCATAGAAAACAGGATTTACATTCTGCTTGAAACTGTAACGGTGGATACATGATTTTATGCATTTGTCAAACCCCACAGAAAGTACAACGCAGAGGGAACCCTCAACTAGGGACTATAGTTGATGATAATGTATCAGTATTGGCTCATCAATAGTAAATACACCACCTAATACAAAATGTTAATAATACGGGAAACTGGCTGGGCACGGTGGCTCACACCTGTAATCCTAGCACTCTGGGAGACCAAGGCTGGAGGATAACTCAAGCTCAGGAGTTCAAGACCAGCGTAAGCAAGAGGGAGGCTCGTCTCTACTAAAAATAGAAATTAACTGACCAACTAAATATATATATATGTGTGTGTATATATATATATATATATATATAGAGAGAGAGAGAGAGAGAGAGAGAGAGAGAGAAACATTAGCCGGGCATGGTGGCACCTGCCTGTTGTCCCAGCTACTCGGGAGGCTGAGGCAGAAGGATTGCTTGAGCCCAGGAGTCTGAAGTTGCTGTGAGCTAGGCTGACGCCACAGCACTCTAGCCCAGGCAACACAGAGTCTGTCTCAAAAAATAATAATAATAATAATATGGGAAACTGAGCAGAGAAGGGGTGGGTGGAACCCTATACTGTCTGAATAATTCTGTAAATCTAGAACTGCTAAAGTCTTAATTATTTTCAAATGCGGGCTCAGGTTAGAGAATACACTCAAGAGGTATTATGGAGGCTGAACAGAGCACTCGCTGACCATTTGGGTGGCAGGGGAGAAGGAATCAAGGATGGTTGCCAGGGCTTGAGCAATTGGGTAGCTGGTTGGGCCATTACCCAGATAGGACATCTGTAGGGTAAGCCCAGTGAGCAGCTGGACTCCACATCGGGAGCCCACGAGGTATGAACTGGAGCTGTTGTAGCTGAAAGCAGGTAGGAATAGGGAGAGAAAGGGGCTGAAAGTGGGACACTCAAGGACCAGGCAGAGGCAGTGAAGGCCACCAGGAATGGGAAAACCACCTTGATGTTTGAAGCTGACTAGCCCAGGCTTGCCCCTCAAAACACATTCAGCATGAGAGAGCTAGAATGGCCCCGAGGGATCATCTATCTCAGCCCTGGGACGTTAAACAAGGATGTGAAAGCCTAATGAGACAGCTGGCAGAGCAGGGCTCCAAAGGCAGAGGTCTTCCCAGAAGCCCAGGGTCTTCTTCACCAGGCCCAACGCTGCTGAAAGCCATCAGACTTGGCAGTCCCACCTCCAAAGCGCTGACAAAGCTCTTCCCTTCTACTTGGGCTCAGCAGGATGCTCTGGAGAGAAGCACCACTGCCCCGAATGTGCACACACACACAAATTCCCCAGGGCCACGGGGTGAAATTTATTGTGAAAGCTCGTGAGGTGAGGATGGGATGCAGTAGGCTCTAGGAGGCCGAGTCAGAGGCCTCCGAGCTGTCCTTGACGTCTGTGCTCTCTGTAGTCTCGCTGACCTCGCTGAGGTCCTTGCTGTCCCCACCACTATCCTCAGCAGCCAGGCCCTTCTCCTCACGACAGGCCTCTCCAGAGCTCGGAAGTGCATTGCCTTTGCTGTCCACTTTGTTCTCGATGGCACCCAGCACCACGTGCCTACCCTTTTCCTTCAGCTCCAGGTGCCGCCTCAGCTGCCGCCAGGAGCCCAGGGAGAAGCAGGAGCAAAGAGACAGGGCCTAAGTCTCCAGACATGGGAGGAAGTGGCTGGAGGGGAGCCTGGCCCTGTCACTTGCTGGGGGGAGGGGTGTAAAGAGAGGTAGCAGGGCCAGGGCAGGAAACCCAGGACTGAGTGGAGAGATTGGGCCCGAGTCCTGCTTCTGCTCTCTCTGGGCCTCTTTCTACACCTTTAAAATGAGGACGATCATACCTCCCTCATGTGGGCTGCTGTGAAGCCCCCAAGACAGAGCTATGCCCCTTGAACAGCCCTGCCCCCCAAGGAGCCTTGGGCAGGACCCTGGCATGCTCTGCAGCCCAATTTTGTCTTACCTGAGCAGGCAGGCCATGGCTGTCCCATTTCCCTAGAAAGCCTCCTCTCTGCCTCTCATATCATGCCTACAGGCTGCTTCTTCAGACAATAAAATCTTGGGTGGATGGCCTCCTCTGAAGCACAGCCCAGGCCCACCTCCCCAAGTGACAGCTTAGGAAACTGAAGTGAGGAGGGGCCACGACTCCCAGCAATGTAGCCACAAGGGCTGGCACCCAAAGTCAGTCTTACCTCCAGCAACCATGGGCCTCCTCCCGTCTCAGGGCTCCCAGGAGCCACCATCTGCCCCCCAGCAGGGCCTCCCCTACCTGCATTGCTTTTCTTCGTTGTGGGGACTGCCACCTTGGCCCAGCTGACTCTTACCTCGTCAGCCATCTGGGTGAGATCCCGCTTCATGGCATACGCATCTTCCCCATCTGCATAGTATTTGGGCTCCACTTCGCTGATCCTGGGGGCAGAGGGTGGAGAGCAAGGAAGACCCAAACCTGGTGGCAGATTCTCCTCAGCCTCCTAGTATCCTATGCTAATGGAGCAAGGCATCATGTCTTCGCCCTGAAGGCCCTTCCTCCTGGATGTGCTTTCTCCTGTCTTCTGCTCTTGCTTGAGGCTTCTAGGTGCCCTGTCCCTTGGAGTCCTGCTCCTCAGCATCTGCTCATGCCCTGAGCCCACAGCTCTCTCTTCCAGACTTTCACTAAAAAGCACTCCTCCCACACTGCACTTCACCAGCCTCTGCCAGCACCCAGCCATCACGCCTCCCCAAGCAGACACACCAAACCTCCTCCTCATCACAACATGCATTGAGTGTATTTTAGCAGGCAGGTGCCATTTCCATGCCAGCTTTTCAATCAACAGCCTGGGGTCCATGGCCTCCTCCCCCTCTCCACCACTCCCAGCCCTCTGCCTGGAAGGCTGCTCAGCCCTTCTCAGCCACCTTGATGGGCCAGACATGGGACCAGCCCCAGCCCATTAGGAAAATCTAGATCTACTTACTGAAAGTTGAGGGTGTTGGAATAGAGGTGCAAGGCGGCCCGGTTACTGCAGGGGAATAAGGCACTGCTGAGCTGCACAGACTTGGCCAGGCAGGGACAGCATGTCCAGGCCCTGCCCCTCCTCCTGGTGCCCCCTTCCCACTAATCCCGCTTCCCAGATCCTCTCCAAAAGCACGGGCACCCCAGGACCCCTGCCAAGATAGTATCTCTTCCTCCCCCTTCCCTCTACTAATTCTCCCTCCCCTCGGGCCGACTTCCACCTCTTCCTGACATGCAAGGAGACGTATTTGGCATTGAAGTTCTCTATCATGGCTCGAGACGCCTGGTCCATCAGCTTCTGAGCCAGGCCAAGGCGCCGGTGGGAACGCTTCACAGCCTGGTAGGGGAAGAGTGGGCAGAGGGTGGGACCCTTCAGGGGACCCTTCAACTAACCCTCACTTCCACCCCCGCCAGAGCCTGGGTGGGCCCTATGTACCAGTGAGGTGATATGTCCGTGAGGCACATCATCTGGGTCCTCTTCCCTAGAGGAGAAAAGAGAGAGGCTAGAAAGGAACCTGGTGCAGAAGCAGCCACATCCCTCCCACAGCACATGTGCAGAGCAAGTGCACAAACTCCTCCTCCAGGCTGGCCCTATAGCCCCCCCAGACTGGGGTTGGGGAGAGCTGTGAACCTCTCAGATCAGAGCAACTGATCCTGCTACCTTTGCTCCCTCAGAACCCCATGCATGCCAGGCACAGTGGCGCATGCCAGTAGTCCCAGCTACTCAGGAGGCTGAGGCAGGAGGATCACTTGAGCTCATTAACTCAAGGCTGTAATGTGCCATGATCAGGCCTGTGAAGAGCCACTGTATTCCAGCCTAGGCAACACAGTGAGACTCTGTCCCTAAAAAAAATCCACATGTAGCATCTACCAGATATAGGCAGTGTTGACAGAATATTGTTCTGTGATAAAAAGAAATGAGCTGTCAGCTGGGCACTATGGCTGACGCCTGTAATCCCAGCACTTTGGGAGGACGAGGTGGGAGGGTCACCTGAGGCTGAGAGTTCAAGATCAGCCTGAGCAACACAGCGAGACCCCACCCCTATAAAAAATAAAAAATTAGCCAGGCATGGCAGGTCACAACTGTAGTCCCAGCTACTTGGGAGGCTGAAGCAGGAGGATCGCTTGAGCCCAGGAGTTTGGGGCTGCAGTGAGCTGTGATCACAGCATTGCACTCTAGCCTGGGCAATAGAGTGAGACCATATCTCCAAAAAAGAAAAAAAGAACAGAGAGAGAGAGAGAAATGAGTTATCGAGCCACAACCTTAAGTGAATATTGAATATTACTAAGTTAAAAAAGCCTGTCTGAAAACATTACACATATTCTATAATTCCAACTATATGACATTCTGAAAAAGGCAAAAGTATGGAGACAGTAAAGGAACAGTGGCTGCCAGAGGCTGGGAGGAGGGAGGGATGAATGGGTGGATAATATAAAGGTGAACACATGTCATTTGTCCAAACCCATAGAGCACACCCCACAGTGAGAATGGCAGTAATGTAAACTATAGGTTTAGTTACTAATAATATATTATATTGGTTTATCATTTTTAACAAATGTAGCATACAAAGGCAACTCATTTAACAGAGGAAACTGGGGGGGAGGGGGCCATGAGAGGCTATACAGGAACTTTCTGTCCTTTCTGCTCAATTCTTCTGTAAACTTTAAACTGTACTAATAAAAAGACGATGAGGTCACTGCAGCATCCACCAGATATGTGTGGTGTTGCCCCAACCCCCAAGCACTGGGCTTCCCTCCTCCTTGGTGACTCACATTTTGGCCAGGACGTACCCCACAATCTTCCCATTCTCATCCTCAGCAATGTAGGAGAGCTGGTGGCGGAGAGGAAAAGGGAGTCAGAAAACAACTTCATGGCAGAGCTGGAGGAGCCCTTGGAGGACACCTGGTCCCAACGCCTGCCTCTTGCTGTGTGCAAGAGAGACAGAAGCTGGTCAAGTGGTGAGTTCTGTGATGGCTCATGACCTCCAGGCTAAGTGACTGAGTTTCCCCCACACTACATTGTGCCCGGTTCTTGACCTGGAAGAAGACATACACAAGGTGGGAATCCTGTCCCTCTTCTACACTCCCTCCAGGTACTTCCTTTTCACTTGCCCCTGCCCCCATGTCAGCTGGAAAAGACCGTGCTCATGCGACCATACAGCCTCCTCGGCTCTAGTAGCCTCGCCCACTACTCCCTGGACAACCCAACTTGGATTTTCCTGGCCTGGTTTCCCTCACCCTCAAATTCAAAAGCTGCCCACCTGGGGCCAGGAGAGGCCATGGTAGAAGTAGTATTTCATCTGGTAGTTCTCGGGCAGGCAGAGGAGGTTGCAGTGCTGCATGTTCATCAGGTCCTCTGGCTGCAGAGGAGTAGGGCAGTGGAATGCGGTCAGTCCAGGGCCGGTGACTAAGTAGGCCTCAGTCGGGTGAGAGCCCTGCTCCCTGTCTACTCAGCCCCCTCCCCGGGGGCTGGGCAGGCGCTGTGAATATCTGAGTTTGCCCAGGCCTGGCGCACAGCTGCTGTGCAAAACTTGTCTGTTCCAGGAATAAGGGTGGGCGCCGGGAGCTCCCGGACACCACCAGACCGGGCCCGACATCGCGCAAACAGGAGGCATTCGCAGCCCCGACCCTGCGCCCCGGCTCCGCCGGCCTCTTCTTCCAGTTGGTCCAGCTCCACCAGTACGGCGGCCGCAGGCACGCAGGGCCACCGAGCCGGGCTCGGCCGGGGCCCCCGGGAGCATGCGCACGCAGCCACCCGGCCCGGCGCCCACGCGGCGCGGACAGCCTCCCACCCCGGACCCTCACCCTCGCATTGCGGATGTTCATAACGGCGGCGGGTCGCGGGTCCCAGAGAGTCGTGAACGCGCAGTCAGCTGCCCCCGCGCTCCGAAGCGATGCTGGGGCGGCCGGGGCCGAGGCTGAGGCTGGGGCTGGGACTGGGGCCGGGGCCGGGCTCGCGGGGGCGGTGGCGGAAGGGGAGGTACGCGCCGGGCCGGACACCGGCCGGAAGTGCGCGGCCGCGGGCCCGCCCTCCTGGCCGTTCGGCCAATGCGCGGGGAGGTCCAGGGCTCGGGGCGGGCCTGCCGGGGCGGGCGCTGGCTCTGCAAGCTGGGGCCTGCCCGGTCGCCCGGTGAGTCGCGGCGGCCGCCCCTCCCGCGAGCCTACAGACGCGCGTACACAGGCAGGTGGAGCAGGCCTAGCTTTATTCTGCGCCTCGGCGGGCGGGGACAGCGGGCGGGGAGCCAGCGCCGGGGGCGGGCGCCGGGGCGGGGCGGTTCAGCAGGGCGCCAAGCATCTCCTCGCACATGGCTAGGCACCGCGGCACGTGGAAGCAGCCTGCGGGGAGAGGCGGGTGGGCGGTTGGGAGGACAGGGGCAGCCGAGTGCCAGGAGCCCCTGCTGTCCCGCCCCGTACCCCACTCACCTTTGAAAGGACCCCCCTTGATGGTGAGGGCAACCTTTCCCTCTTGATTCAGGTAGCCAAACCATTCCCCATACTCGGGATCGCGAAACTGTAATAACAACGTGACAGTGACAGCTACCGCCTGCAGGACCCGCTCAGATGCCACGGCCTGGGGAAGGTGTGCTCTTTGTCCCCACTTCACTGCTACCGGGAGTCAGAGCCTGAACTGACTGCAGGTAACACTGCTCCAAAACCAGTGCTCTTAACTGTGACACCATGTCCTGGACAAGTTGAAAGTTGAGGATGAGAGGCACCAGACAGTCTGCAGCTGTATAACCAACTGGGGAAGGGGCTGCAGGCTGTGACATGAAACAGTACCAGATGAAATAAAAGAACCCAGCTCTAGGATGATACAAATGTTCTAAATCTTGATTGTGGTGGTGATTACATACTGTATACATTGTCATAACTCACTGAAATGAACCCGTAAAGTGGATACTTTTTAGGGTATGTAAATTGTACTTCAATACAATTGATTTAAAGGGGCCAGGCGCGGTGGCTCACGCCTGTAATCCTAGCACTCTGGGAGGCTGGGGCGGGAGGATCATTTGAGCTCAGGAGTTCGAGACCAGCCTGAGCAAGAGCAAGACCCCTGTCTCTACTAAAAATAGGAAGAAATTAACTGTCAAAAAAAAGTAAATAAATAAAAATTTAAAAAAAGAAAGAGAAAACCAATTGATTTAAAGGAACAAACAACCCTGATGGACAAGAGAGCTGCCATGAAACTTTCTAACAAGTGACTCCCCTGGAGCTCCTGTTCCCTGCTTGACAGGCCTGTCTTCCAGTAGATGAAATTGTGCACATCTGGAACCAAGACCTGACTGCTGTCTTCACTCACCGTGGGTCTTGAACACATCTTGTCTTCCCTCTGCCCCTGCCCAGTGCCCAACTGCTTCTGATAGAGGGAACAGCAGCTCAGTTGACCCTTTCCGCACTCCTTCCCTCTGTCCTGCTCACATCCCATCAGGCACTTGTCCCGGGAAGGCTTGTCAGTTGAGCTCCTTCTCAGAAGGACCATAGAAGAAGTCAATTACATTGAAGTCCATTATCTGTCTCTAAATTATGGCCTATGGGAGTTTGTATTCTTGTTTGTAGTGGGTTCATTATATCTTTTTTTTTTTTTTTTTTTTTTTGAGACAGAGTCTTACTCTGTTGCCCCGGGCTAGAGTGCTGTGGCATCAGCCTAGCTCACAGCAACCTCAAACTCCTGGGCTCAAGCAATCATCCTGCCTCAGCCTCCTGAGTAGCTGGGACTACAGGCATGCGCCACCATACCCAGCTAATTTTTTCTATATATTTTTAGTTGGCCAATTAGTTTCTTTCTATTTTTAGTAGAGACGGGGTCTCGCTCTTGCTCAGGCTGGTTTCAAACTCCTGACCTTGAGCGATCCTCCCGCCTCAGCCTCCCAGAGTGCTAGGATTACAGGCGTGAGCCACCCCGCCTGGCCGGTTCATTATATCTTTTGAGTTACGTTGTTTAAGTCCTTACTTTTTGACTGCCTGATCTGACACAGGAAGATAGTGAAGAATTTTTAAATTTCCCACATTAAGCCGGGTGTGGTGGCTCACGCCTGTAATCCTAGCACTCTGGGAGGCTGAGGTGGGAGGATTGCTCAAGGTCAGGAGTTTGGAACCAGCCTGAGCTAGAGCGAGACCTCGTCTCTACTATAAATAGAAAGAAATTAATTGGCCAACTAAAAATATATAGAAAAAATTAGCC
>CAUYRT010055713.1:0-36959 GCA_963574885.1 Lepilemur ruficaudatus
CAAAAGGTGCTGGATCACCATTGATTTTTGTAGCTGAGTAGAACACCATGGTATACATATACCACATTTTATTAATCTACTCATGTACTGATGGGCACTTGGGTTGTTTCCACATCTTTGCAATTGTGAATTGTGCTGCTACAAACATTCGAGTGCAGATGTCTTTTTTATAGAATGTTTTTTTTTTTTCTTTTGAGTAGATGCCCAGTAATGGGATTGCTGGATCAAATGGTAGTTCTACTTGTAGCTCTTTGCGGTATCTCCATATTGCTTTCCAGAGAGGTTGTACTAGTTTGCAGTTCCACCAGCAACGTATGAGTGTTCCTATCTCTCTGTATCCACACCAACATTTATTGTTTTGGGACTTTTTGATAAAGGCTGTTCTCACTAAAGATAAGTGGTATCTCATTGTAGTTTTGATTTGCATTTCCCTGATGATTAGAGATGTTGAGAATTTTTTCATATGTTTCTTGGCCATTAGTGTATCTTCTTTTGAAAAGTTTCTGTTCATATTCTTTGCCCACTTTTCAATGGAGTTGTTTGATTTTTGCTTTCTGATTTTCCTGAGTTCTGTATAGATTCTAGTTATCAACCCTTTATCGGATGTGTAGCATGCAAATATTTTCTTCTATTCTATAGGCTGTCTCTGTGCTCTCATGATAATTTCCTTGGCTGTGCAGAAGCTTTTGAATTTGATCAGGTCCCATTTATTTATTTTTGTTTTTTCTGTGATTGCCTTTGGAGTCTTCTTCATAAATTATTTGCCTATGCCAATGTTTATAAGAGTTTTTCCAACATTTCCTCCTAGAATTCGTACAGTTTCATGCCTTAGATTTAAGTCTGTTGTCAACCATGAGTTGATTTTTGTGAGAGGTAAAAGGTGCAGATCCTGTTTCAGTCTTCTACATATGACTATCCAATTTTCCCAGCACCATTTATTGAATAGGGATTCTTTTCCCCAGGGTATGTTTTTGTCTGCTTTGTCAAAGATTAGATGGCTATAGAAAGATGGTTTTAAATCTGGGTTCTTAGTTCTGTTCCATTGGTCTACATCTCTGTGCTTGTATTAATACTATGCTGTTTTAATTACTGTAGCTTTGTAGTATAGCTTGAAGTCTGGTAAATTGATGCCTCCTAATTTGTATTTTTCTCAATTTCAGAATATATGGGGGTACAAATGTTTAGCCTACATATATTTCCTTTGGCCTGCCTGAATCAGAGCTACATGCATGCCCAGACAGTGTGTACCACACCCATTAGGTGTGAATATACTCATCCCCATTCCTTCCTCCCCACCATCTGCCTGACGCCCGATAAATATTATTAGCATATGTGCACATATATGTTGACCAGTTGGTACCACCTTTCAATTAAACAAGTCAGTCACAGAGATTGAATGGAGATATAAGGGAAAAGAGCAAAGCTTACAAGAAATGTGTGATTTTGTGAAGAGGCCTACCATAAGAATTATAGACATCCCTGAGGGTGAAGAAGAAAATACACATGGGTTTGAAAATCTATTTAAGGGAATAATGGAGAAGAAAATTTCCCTGGTCTTGCAAATTGAAGACATTTTTGATTGTCACTATTAATGGGAAGTGCTACTGGCATCTGGTGAGTAGAGGTCAGGGATGCTGCTAAGCAACCTGTAATGTACAGTACAGCCCCCCCCAAATAAAGAACTACCTGGTCCAAAATGTCAATAGAGTCAAAGCTAAGAATCACTGGTGAAGATGACTGTTGCTTGAACTTGGTAGTGGAGAGGCAAATGGAGAGAAGGAAACGTATTAGAAAGATACTCAGAAGTACAATTGAAAGAGCTGGTGGAGGCAATGAAAACAGTGTGAGATGTGGCAGTAGCATTCACTGAGCTAGAGCTCACTGGAAAAAAGATGTTTTGTAGGAGAGAGTATTCATTTTGAACATCTGGAGTTTGAGGCACCTTTGAGACTTCCAAAATGAGTTATCAAATAGTTATTTACATATCTGGGTCTGAAGATCAGATAAAAAGTTTGGATTACAGATTTAAATTTATGATTCATCTCTGATTAGATGGTGAGTATAAATAAGATTGCTTAAGGAAAGAGTATAGATTTTGAAGAAGAGAGGTTATAGGATTGAGTTTTGAGGACCTCCAAAATTTAATATCCTGGTAAATAATAATGACCAGGAAAAGGATACAATGCAGCGTTCTGAGTGGTATGAGGAAAATTACAGAAATCTAAGGTGTACTAGTCCTTATGTGTAGGGGTTAACAGGATCGTATATGTCAAGCGTGTAGTGTAGAGTAAGCCCTATATAAAAGCAATCATTATTATGAAATAATCTTACAATAATATTGGTCTTCATAATATTCTGACCTGCTTTGTATAGTTTTCAAGACATCTCCCTCTAGCTGTCCTTAGATGGCATGAGCTAGAGCAGATAACCAGGACTACAAAATTAGTCATCATATTTTCTACCCAGTTCTAAATCCACAGGTTCTGGCCAAGAGACTAAGGATGGCTCCAGTTTTTCTTGTATTGTAAATCAGACCTATATACAGATATTTGAGCTTCTGGGGAATGAAGTTATTTTATTGAGCATTATTTAACATGCTGTGCTGTGTGATAATGTTTCTTTGTATTCATTCTACACTACTTCTGACCCCTATGGCACCTATACTGGAATTTCTCTTCTAGCCTCTTCCTGGTTTACTTCCCTGACTCAACAGTTGGGTGAAACACTCTTCCATCAGTCACATTTTTACAAGAGCACTTGTAAGCATTCTCTCTACAAAATTGTAATTTAAAATTCAAAGAGAAATTTCCAAACTCATTGCACATTTTCACTCCCCCGCTGTAATTTATTTCCTTGATTGGTATACATATTTGTTTCTGTCATCAAATTTTAAATTCTTTTGAGAGATGAAAACATGTCTTACTCATCTCAACATTCTGCCTAGCACTTAGGAAATAATTGGTAAATTAAAAAGAATAGTAAGACCAGCAGGAAATATTTAAGAGGAGCCTATAGCATCTCACAGTGCCAGAAAGTAAGAAAATGTTTGAACAGACTCCGCACCCCAAAACACAAATATGCACCTGCGTGTACATTGCTAGGATTGCATCAAAGAGATACAGGAGCAAACTGAAGGAGATCTCAGTGCTCAAAGCTGGAAAAATTTGAGCCACGACAACAAAAGAGGAAGTATTGGATTATAACTCAAAATATAAAATACATATCCACAAGTCCATACTGATATAAATAAATGACTAAATAGATAAATACATAGGGAAAAGAGGCAAATGTCCCATGCAGAATAATCCCAAGTAATTTATGTAGATACTCTGCCTTCAAAAGAGCTGTTCATAACTCCCTACTCTTTGTGTGTGGGTTGTACATACTGATTTCTTTCCCCAGACTAAAGTATAGAAAGGGAGGAAATAAATTTATAGTGGAGGAACTTGACAGCCATCACGTCAGCCTGGTGATCATGGTCAGCATCATTAGTGATATGTCGTACTGCAAGTACGTACTTTTGATATGATGCAATGAGAATAACATTTCATTGCTGGGTCTCTCGAAAATCCACAACCTCAGCCTAATCATGAGATAAACAATAGACAAATTCCATTATGGAGTATTTTACAAAATATGTAACCAGTATTCCTCAAAACCTTCGAAATTATCCAAAATAAGCAAAGTCTTTCAGAACCAAGAGGAGCCTGAGGAGACATGATAAAGATGTGTAATGTGGTATCCAAGATGGAGTCCTGGAGCAGAAAAAGGGCATTAGGTAAAAACTAGGTCAATGCGAATAAAATCAGGATTTTAGTTAATTATAATGTATCAGCATTTGTTCATTAATGGTAACAAATGAACCAAACCAATGTAAGATATTAATAATAGGAGAAACTGGGTGCAGGGCATATGGGAACACTCCATACTATCTTTGCAATTTTCCTGTAGATCTAAGGTTTTTCTAAAAATAAAGTTTACTAAAAAAAAATAAAAGACGCACCAGACATGAGCAGTTAAGTAGACACATCCAAAGGAGTATTTTGGCTTTTATTTCATATTTGTTAAAATGAACTTCGCTTCTATCTTATTTTACAGTTTTCCAACAGAAGCTAGTAGATACAAAAAACTCCTTTAGATCTGTCCCTGCCTCATCTGATGTTCTTTAATGAGCCTAGGTTTTTGGCAAAAGAAAGACTTGGGTTTGAATCCCACGTGTGCTATTTATGAGCTATGTGACCACTTGCAATTTCGTAACCTCTCTGAGTCCATTTACTCATCAACTGATGAAGGTAATGATACCTACATCAGGTTATTTTACAGATAAAGTAATGTGGTAAAGCACTTCTCATAGAGTTTGATTTAAAAAATGCTAGCTATTGTGTTTCTTATCATCATTGTAGATGTCCATTTCTTATTTAACCTCCTATTTTCTTCTCATTCCTACACACGAACATTGGAAGACATGAAAATAGTTTCACATAATCATAATTATCACAAAAAATATGTGTAATAATATCTCAATATTCTCAAACATAGGAAAAATAAAATTAAAATTAGGATACTAGATAACATAGTAAAGCTGTAATGGATCAATTTCTTCCTTACCTTCTTGATAGTTATCATTTTACTTCTAGTTAACTTAGAACAGATTTTAAAAACCTAGAAGAGGAAATTCTGTAGGAGCAACCTGGATGAAATAGTCACTAAATGATTATGTTTTATTGAAGTAGTTTATTTAACTAGAGGACTCTGTCTTTCTAACCACATTGGTTCCTCATTTGCCTTTTCCTGACATTCAAGTATGTGTTGAGTAGATGAAAATCTCCATTTTCACCCTACTTAGATCATCTCAGAAATTTCCACCTTTACAAATGATTTGAGCCAGACTTTTGGGCCTAAACAACTCGTGTGCATTTAGTCATATTTGGAGTGGGTACTGATAATTTACATCAGTAGCTGACTGGAAAATATCTGCTTCAGTGACCTAAATAGAACAATGATGACCTAAAAGAAGAAAGGTTTTTTCCAACATATTAGTGTGCAGCTGAGACAATCCTAAATAGAACCTTTTCAAGATGCAGTGGTTTGGGGAATTACTTGAGATGCATCTTTCTTTATCCCTACAGTGTTGATGAACTTGAATTTTCCAGAAATGTCTTGCCTACATACTACATATCAACTTAAATCTCTGTCCTCTTTCATTAGATGCTCTATCAAAAGGTTTAATTTAAATACACTTGAATGTTTAGCGTTGAGCCACCGAACTTTAAGAGCTTGAGCCAGGGCTGGAGAACCTGCAGCCACAAGCCCACATGTGGCCCTCCAGATCACCAACTGTGGCCCTTCTACTGAATCCAAACTTCACAGCATAAATTCCTTTATTAAAAGGAATTATCCTGTGAAATTTGGATTCTGTCAAAAAGCTACACTCAAGGATCCAGAAGGCCACCTGTGGTCCCAACTGCTGCCAGCAGTTCATAGGTTTAAATAATATTTCCTGGTTGTCAAATGCTAATTTAATGTAGATACAAATGATGAAGATGGTATGACATCAGAGGAAAGGATTCTACCTGAGATCACCATGTTCTTTCTCCTTGAGATACGTGTTCTACAGAGACAACTCCCAAATCCTTCAGCATGTTCAAATTTGAGTACAAATTAACATTGTATTAACAAATTTTAACAATGAATTGAAAATAATCAAATTATATGCATCCTTTCTTTTCTTCGTGGATGAGGATATATTGAAAGAGCATTATCAAGACATTGCTTTTCACATACATTCATTAGTAATTCAAAGATTTAGTAGCTGATGGTGATGTTAGTGTAATTAGAAGGAAAAAATGGAAGAAATGCATGTTGCTATAGCAATATGTTCATCATGAATGATCTACAGCATAAACACCCAGATTAATTTACAAGATGCCAGGTAGAAAGCTGCATGGCTGACTAGGCTACTCTCAGATGCCGCAGTATTTGTTTTTATTAAGTATAAACATTACAGTGGAGCTTTCAAGGTATGTGTGCTTGTCACTGTCAATCACACAGGGGTTGCATTCCCAAAGAGTTTTTAATTCAGGTTAAATTTTTAACAGATGAAGAGAAACATTTTTTTCAGAGTATTAAAAAAATATATATACCAGCACAGATGACATGTTGACACTGAATTAAGCTTAACAATCTCCTTGTTCATGGGGAAAGCATGTTTCTGTTTTATCTTCACATTTGCTTTTAATACCAGAGGTGTGGGGGTTTTAATGTGAAAGAGGATTTAAAAATACCAAAATTGGAAGCCATGGTGTCAGGAAACCTCTTAAGAAAGCACTTGTGGATATGACCATGAGCCAGATGACATTTTAGCCCACCATAGTTTAGGTTATTACTAGAAACTTGCGGCAAAAAAAAAAAAAAAAGCACCCTTACCTCATTGGGCAGGGAAACGTGATATGTGGGTATATATAGGTGTGTGTTTACGAGCATGTCTGAAAGATGTAGTTGCCAACTGGATGCTGGTTGATGATGGTATTTTGAGGCCTGGAGCCAGACACATGGGATGGTGCTAGGGACTCACATTCCTCAGCTAGGTCAGTGGGGTGGTTCTGCACCCTTGGCACAAACACAGCACATGTTTGTGACCTGACCTTCTCATTCCATCATCTGAATAGATCAACTTCAGACTTGGGCAAATGTTAGAAGGGGTTGAAATGGAGGGGATAGGTTTAAGAGAAAGGCTCAAGAATTTTAGAGATAGTGAAGACAATGATCTCATCTTCATTTCTTTACCATTGACACTTACGGCTCATGGGGTAATGTAGAGTGTGGATGGTGTGCAATAGACAGAATTTTTACCAATTTTTTCAGCATGTAAAAATAGCTGTAAAAGTTGTGATGTGGGTGGCCATTGAAATTCACTCAAATATTATATCCAGAAGAATCAAAAAGTGTAGATGGCATGTTTTAGTGGATACTTATGTGTGTAGTATCCACTTGGGACAAAAGGCAAGTCACCATATGCTTCTAGAGCACCTGCTTTATGATACAGCCTTTGTCCTTGGGCAGTATACAAATTATAAGGAACCCCAGTACAGAATTCTTGATAGTGTGCCAACATGTTTGCGGGCAGGACATTCAAAAACATCAGGCAAAATAGGAGAGTTGTGGCTGTGTTTTTCTTCCAGTCTAGAGAAGGATTAGGTTTTTGGAAATAACTCCCAACATCTGGTTAAACCATGTATGTTATGAGGCTTGGCCAAAAGGATTCTTAAACTCTAAGCCAGGCCTGGAATTCACCAGTACTGCCCCTGTGGGATTTAGCCTGGGGGCTAGAGGTTGCCAAACCCAAGTTTGGACCTGTAGTACTTAGGCTGGATAGATGGATGTTGTGTAGAGGAAATGAACAATAAACATTGTGTCCTTTGGGGTTCCACAAAGGAAAACAATAAACTTGCATCAATCATGGTTCCAATAAAGGATGGGTTGCTTCAGGCTACAACCCAAACAAAGGCTATTGCAGGCAGTCAGCCCCTGAAGAGACAAGTAACTTTCTTTTCTTGCTCCACCCAGTTAGAGAGTCAATTCTGGCCACCAGTGAAGTTGGTGCTAATCTAATCAGGATGTTTTGCTTTAACTTCTGGTGTGGCTTTCTGTCTGGACTGAAGAGGAAGAAAGGATTTTTTTTTTAAATGTTACATTTCCAAGTTGTTTGTATGGGTAAATGTCTGTTGTTTTTTTCAGTACAGATTTTGCTTGAGTAAAACTGGTTTAGGCATTTAGACTTTTTACAATATTACTTAAAGTATAGTGCAGTGATTCTCAACCTGGGGTGATTTTGTCCCCAAGAGACATTTGGCAATGTCTGGAGACATTTTTAATTGTCAAGATTGGGTTAGGAGTGTGCGTGTGCTACTGGCATCTAGTGGGAAAGGCCAGGGATGCTGCTAAATATTCTATATTCTATATTCTACACTGCACAGGACAGCCCTCCACATGAAAAAATATATTTGGTCCAAATTGGCAATAGTGCCCTTGAGAAACTCTTACTTTCTAGTGTAATTGTGTGATAGATTCTTGATATTGATCCTGTGCTTAGTACGACACATCCAAAGGTGGTGTATCTAAATCCATAAGTAATGGTTTTATTACCAGCATAAAATATTTTATATACAATATATATTATACATATTACACATTATATGTATGGCTTGCAAGGTATGTCATGTCAAACTCTGAAAAATGTGTTGCATAAGAGCAAAGGCAACTAGCAGTGTAATAATTAGATTCTCTTCAAATCTAGAGTGAAATTGAGGGGAAAAAATTCACTAAAAATATGATTTCTGAAAAGATTCTATTTTCACCAATTTCTGGCCTAACGTATAGGGAAATAAGCATCCTAAAAATTGAGAATGTTCCAAATGCTCATTTATCTGTATATTATTTTGAAATAGAAATAAAGTACAATATTATAAACTCTAGTTGGGTAAAATAACATCTAGACTTTATTAAATACTTATGTTGCAAGTACTGATATTTCTATGTATATGTATGTATGTGTGTATATATAATATATAATGTTATTTTAGCTTTTCAACAAACTTGTCAGACAGACAGAATTATTCTTTATTATAGATAAGGAAACCAAGCATGAGATGGGATTTGAACCTAGGTTCCTTCAGGCTTCAAGCCTGAGTGTTTTATACCCCAGTATAATACCTCTGACTTAGACATACACTTAGCTATAGTTCCAATGCTTCTGGGTAGATTTCTGGGTTTGAGAAGCACACAATCATTTGATGCAGGAGAAGGAAGAGAAAGAGCGTTCCCTCTTCCAGCTCTCTGATTTGGCTTCAGGTAAAATTTCAAAGTTGACAGATTTCATCTTTACATGCTCTCCAACCCCCCCCCCGCCCCGCCTTCTCGCTCTTAGGCCACAGTACCGTAACCTAAACATCATCCTGCTTGTTCTAGCGCGATGTCCAACAATTTACGGTTTGTCTTCCTCCTTTACTGCCAGTCAAAATTCTCCTTTCTATAGTGTAACAAACTTCAATAGATCACAGAGTAACATCTACAAACATGTTTGTATTTTTATAGAGGATGACAATGAGATTTGGCCATCCAGGAGAGTGGTGAGAAGGTCCGTGGTACAGGGAAAACTCGCAGGAGCTTGTTCTGGACACCTCGGGCGTAGACCTCATTCTCTTCCTTGCCAGTTGTGTGCCTTTGGACAAGTCACTTGCATTCTCAGGGCTTCTACTTTGCCATCTATAGGATGAAGGCGTTGAAATAGATATCAGTATTGATGATTGAGATATAGACGGAGATAATGAAGAAGTAACTAAAGATCTACAAATACATTAAAAAGTTTAGAAGGATACAAGACATTACAAAGTGCTAATAGTGGTTACTTTCTAGAAGACTATAGTAGTTTTGTGCTTTTTACTCCATATTCTTCTAAACTATGAAAAATTTCAATAAACGTGTTATTTTATAATTTTTAAAGTAAGAAAATAATTTTAAAATCACAAAGAAATGAAATGGAGTAATCTGCAAAGTCTCTTCCAATGTTCATAATCTATCACTAAGTTGTTTTGCTTGGCTCAGCACAATTTTCTCACAAGAACAAAGCAGTAAGAATGGGGAAGAGTGGTACCAGGTGTTTTCTGCAGTGTGTGTCTTATGGTTCTTTGAGTATCTGGAATTATTGGGGTTATTATATGCTGATACCTGTTTTGTAAGCTCACCATTTAAATGACTGTTGATCCCTGCAGTCAAAGCAATCCTTTCACAGCACAAGTCAGACAATGGTATGCCTCATCTCTGCTCAAAAATCAAGTAATTCCTCATTTCGTGCAAAACAAAGGCCAAATTTTGAGGAAAAATGGCTTACAAGGCTCCATGTGATCTCTCCACACACCCTAGCCCTGCATTATCTGCTTGTCTCATCTCCAACTACACTCCCTTCATTCACTCTGGGCCAGCCTCTGGGCCCACCTCTGTGCCCTCCTTTGTCCTAGAAAGCATTAGACATATTCTGCCTGAGGACCTTTGCACTGGCTCTTCCCTCTGCTTGCAATGCCTTTCCCATACGTCCAGGTATTGATATGATGAAGCCCCTTGCTTGCTTCAAATCTTGGCTTGAATGTCACGTTCTTAGCAAAGACCACCCAGCCCAACCACCACCACCTTCAAATTGCAACACTTCCCTACTCTTCAGATTCTACTTACTCCACTGTACTTTTTCCTCTTTTCATATGATTCATTGACTGTTATCATTTATTATATGTACTCTCTCAAGAACAGATGACCCCCTTACTTTGTCCACGTGCCTGGAACTGTACACAGAACATAGCTGGCTCTCAATAAATATTTACTGAAGGTATGGATCAGTGATGTTTAGATTAATCTGATAACAATGCAATTAATATTGGTCTATTGAATATACACCATTTCAGAAGAAAATCAAAAAAATTTACTGAAGGTATAAATGGAGATTCTATGTAGATCTTTTATTTGTTGGGACATTTTCTTGGGCCAAATTCTGAATATTTTTTTTTTTCTTATTTGGCATCACTCGGCTAGAAGATATACGAAAGAAAATAATATTTTATATATTTTTAATTCAATAGAAAGGTTTTACTTCAATTAGCCTTATATTTTGAATAATAGCTCTGGTGTTGCCTAATTTTATCTGAAATTTAATAGAAAAAATAGAGTATTTATAATTACCTGACATTATTGTATGTTTGAAATTCTTATGGATTAGAACATTGAGAGGCTTTCTGGTTTCTTTCTAGAATATAATAACTGTAACAATCACTGAATATTAATGAGAGAACTTGCATATTTTTATCTACCAATGAGAATATAGTTATCTGTACTCAGATATTACAATTAAAAATAATTATTTAAAAGTAATCCATGATTTTTTCTGCCTGAGAATTATAAAATGAAAATATCACTAAACAAACAGAACATCTAAGTTTATACCGTAATATTGTTCATAATTAGAAATCACAGGACTTTTTTTCAAACTTAAAGGTCTTAAGTATTTTGTTTTATTTAGTACACTGGGGCATAGGTTCTATATAAGTAGAATCAGAAAACTATCACTGGGACATGGGCATGAATCTTTTAAATTTAAGAAAGTAGCATATAATTATGCTCAGTGTGCATGTGTGTGTGTGACCAAAATTGTGTTTGAACCATGCCGTGTCGTCTTATACAAGTACAGCAAATCTTCAATGAAGATGCCGCCTAAAAAAACCCAACTGTGTTTCAGATATTGAAAAAGACAACTTATGTACCTGTTAATCCTCAAGGAGGTTAAAAAAATACAGCCAAACTCATTCACTCACTTGTTCAGTTAAAAATGTGATATTTATGAAGCCTGACTGTGTCTAAAATCCAAAACCCCGAGCTCCTTTCCCTAGAATGTCCTTTCCACCTAACTTGGGAGATTTTCATGCTAGAGTAAAAAATTCTTTAGATATCACAGGGGTGTACCTAACTGAGTCTGTGGAATAATGGGGAAATGTATAATTTGATTTCCTTGTGTTCGTTCTTGAGAACAAAATCAAACCATGAAGTCCTGTTGTCAGGTTTGGTGTCTTGACATTGCTCTGATGGGTAAATAAGTTTAAACATTCTGATACAATAAGAACCTTCAATGAACTTGATGATCTATTTGGCTGACCATGTTACAAGCTCATCTACAGCACAGTCTATGGTTAACCTTACTTCCCATTCTCTCCATTGTGTTGCTTGAAACAGATCTTAATATGTAATTTGTTAGTGTATATTAATAGCTATTAAAGAAGAGCAAAATGTGTTGTACAGGGCCCTATGGAACAGCAACACTTAAGTTCTACAGTGAGGAAAGGGAGATAATTAAAGAGACAGAACAAAAGCATGCAAGAAATTGGGAAGCAAATCATAAAAGCACACAGGAATGGTGTCATGGAAACCAAGGAGAAGAGGGCATATCAAGAGGAAAGGTATGGTCGAGAATATCAAATGTCACAGAAGCCCTTGGATCAAATACTCTTTAGGCAGCTGTCTGAACTGCCATTTCATCTTTAAACATTGATATTTAGACAATGGCATCATTTGGTGGCATTCTGAAAATGTACCGGCTTTGAAACCCCTGTAAGTTTTGTGTTAGTCAAGATGATCTGTTGATAAGTTTAACAAGGCACACACTAGATCAGTAATGCTAAGGAACACTAGAAACCTTGAATATTCCTGTGATCTATGACTAATTTCTTATGTCTTACCTGTATCTATATAGTTTTTGATAATTGTAGACAAACAAGATTTTAGAGAAAAGCAGGTTTGAAACATGACTCAATTACACTCATGTGTATGTATATGTATTTATGTGTAATATGCATGTATATATTTCTCCTAAATTTGATGGGAATCAATATTTTAAAATAAAACTTTTATAAAACATATTGAAGGCATCCTTAAATAGAGACAATTTAATCAGTTTTATTATGGCAATTTGATAATAAAACATCAATCTACACCTATCTTTAGATACTGTTGTAATTGAACAGGTTGATTATTTCTCAATGTATTTGTTAAACATTGATAACATTTTTGATGATGCTTATAATTAATAAACATTTAATGCAATATAATACACAATGCATGGCAAAATAATTTTTTTCATTTTAATGGTAACATCCAACTAAGTTCGTAGATGTTCGCTCTCTGTAACAACCTATGTCGCTTGATTGAGAAGATGCTTGAAAAAAGGATTACAATGAAAACAAATCAGATGCTGTTAAATTCTAAAGTAAAACCAAATAAAATAAATCACATTTTAAAACAACATTCCATCTTTTACAATCCAAAATGTGTAGTCTTCCTCAGATAGCAAAGGAAATATTAAACTTTATAAAGTAAGACTTTTGTTACCTTACTTAATTAAAAACTTAGTATTCTGAAAGGTTGACGTATGTTTTCAATTTCTAAGACACCCTACCTTAATTTCAAACCAATTCATAGTTTCTTCATTTTAAGCAACAGTAAGGTTAACCTGATTCTGAAAATCAAACCAGAATTTCTTAAGACTTTATTCATAAAAATTGTGGCTTGGGAAGCTTAACTATTATTTGTGTTTATGAGATGTGAAAATGAGAGAAAATCTGACCTACGCACCTGTAGTAGACATTGATATAGAGTCTGTGATCATTCTGTCTGAAACCCTACCTGCTAACTCCATTCCTTGTCACGTCACTTTTTAGGCTCCCACCCTAACTTTTTCTTCATCATACTTAACACTATCTTAAGATATATAGTAATTTATTTGTTTAGTTTATTAGTTATACCAAGATTGCAAGCTTCATGAAGGCAAGGTATTTGTCTTGTTAATTGTTTTTTCCCAGGGTCTAGTGCAATATCTAACACCTATTAATATTAAGTACTCAATAAATCCTTTGAATAAAAAAAACAGTGAATGTGTTCTTTCTCCATAATTAGCTGTCTTAAGCACATCAATAATTTATCTAGATTTTAAATATTTCCTGTACCTTTAGAAAAACATAGACTTTTTTAAAAACCTAATTATTTATGTGTTATAAAACATATAAAGTTGTTTACCAAACTTTTACTGTATATCCTGTGCTTTCAATATGCATGAGTTTGTTGTATAGTAAGTCAACCAGTGACTTAAGAACATAGCACTTTACAGGCCAGACTTATGTGTATTATATTTAATCTTCATTCTTATAAATCATATATTATTGCCTCCATTTTATAAGTGATGACATTGATACCCAGAGATATAAATAACATTTGATATACTTAAGGTCATATGATTAGTAAGTGACATAATTGGGATTTGACCCATCTGGATGACCCCACATACATTTCCCTTTTGAGTCCTCTGAACACTAGTTTACAAAGTACTAAATGAACAAATACGTTTGAATCTTGTTAATCGGTGAATTTCATTTAATGATACCTTATTCATAAATTGGCATGGAACCATCTTTAAAAATTAACACAGCAGCTAATTTCTTCATTTTTCTTATACTGAATGATAGAAAGTCCACACGTATGTCAATTTAAGTAAGAATTTTAAACATTAATGTATTTTTTGTAACAGCAAATTCATTAGTACATATCCTCGATAAATATAATTCCAATAGAAGTCTGCAAGTTAGTTGATAACCTACAAGAAATAATGTAAAATAATAGAAAATTTGTCTTCCTGGTTACTGTTCTGGGAAGATATATTAGGGCATTCTTAAAAAATGGAGATTTTTCACTAATTTATTCCTAAATAAGAATAATAGGGAGACATTCAGACTTTATTCAAATTTTAGAATTTGCCTGCTGTTATTTCAAGATATCATATTTTTAATAAAGATATTATTATAAATCTAAATACCGGTCTTTCCCTATTACAGGTAGGAGCCTGCCAGTAACTGAATGCTGTTTTGCAGGAACAGGGAGGTAATGGAGCAATTCATTCTTCAGCCTGAAAATACTCTTGTAGAAATCAGTTTTGACCACTTACTTACTAAGTAATACATATAAACAATGATTTTGTTCAGCATCTTAGGGGACATTGCAGTGTCTCCTGCACATATATTCTACCCTTGGTTCCATTGTATCACAGACGTGTTTTCAATGGCATTGATCTGATTCTCAGTCCTGGAGGTGGGATCAGGTAAGTTTAAATTAATTAGGATACATCTGCCTCCCTTGCCATAGTGATTACATCTGGAAACCTTGGCCTAAGTCGCCAATTAGCAGATGACATTCTCACTGCCACAAAAATTGATTCAGGGTGGGCCAAGGACCTAAGCTAGTCCAATCATAGCAAAGCTTAAGTTGCTATCAGAGATGCTCAAAGCAAAGCTTGGAGGTGCTATATTTCTCTCTAACATGTTAACCAGAAAGTATGTATGTGGCCCATGTAAGGCTGGCAGTATTTTCTTGCTATCAGAAGGGCAACCCTAGTAGAAAGCCCACCAGGTAAAAGCAAGCAGTTCAAGGATGCTGCAGAGAAGCAAAGCACCCTGATAAAAACCCTGCCTGTGACTCTTCTAACCTCTACACACTTTATTTGTATGAGGCTCATATGATCTGGGCCATTTTGAGCTAGGTGTTCCATCATTTGCAACTAAAAGCCTCCTATGAGGTTATTGAAATTATCTCTGGTTCCATTTCTCCCTTAGCCTCTTCAACTAATCAGGTGCCAATGATTTCTGATTCTTATGGATAGTGCTTGATTTTGTCCTCTTCTCTCCATTCCTACAAGTCCTTTCATTTTCCTATCTATACTGCTATACTAGCTTGCTAATTGCTCTCTCTAATCATTACTTAATAGTTTAAAGTTTTTCAAAGGCTCCTCACTGCTTCCCAGATAAGGCTCAAATTCCTCAGAATCCATCAGGACACTGGTCATTTTCTACTTTTAAAATTCATTCTAATATCTAAAAAAAAATCCCTCTGGCTGTCTGAATGTAATATATGTTTTGCTCTCTTCTGTCCTTTGTCTTTTTAGTATCTGGAATACTTTGGTCCACTTTGATCATGACTCAACTAAAATACCGTCTCTTTGGTAAATAATTTCTTAATTGCTTTTCTTCCCCCTCCCATCCCCCATCCCACACTGTTAGTTGCTCACTCTTCAGTGTTCTCATGGCACTTTATACATATACATTCATTAACATTTTCCACATTATGTTGTAATAATTAGTTTATAGTTTGATCTCCCTTCTAGACTGTGATGCATTGTGGGCCGGATTTGGACTAAGACATTGTTTTTCTCCCAACCCAGCCTAAGGCTCTACGCATAGTACACATTTAATGTTTGCTGATTATGTTAATAAAGGACTGAATTAGTCTCCATGGTTATTATTTCAAAGCATGTTGTCAGAATACACATCCACATGTACTGTCCTAAAAAACAACAACAACAAAAAAAAAAATTCAAAAGGAAATGGCACCCAATGTCTTATATTTTATAGATTGTTCCTCATGGAATTCAAAATAACTCTACGCAGGAATATTGCTTGTTAGGTCCGCTAAATTTAGACTCATTTTAAGGATTGTAATTTTTTTCTTTCTTTTTTTTTTTTTCCAGAAAGTCTTCTCTTACTTCAAACTGAAGCAAAGCCAAAAGGCAAGGGGAGGTCTAAGGACTACTTGTCTGTATTTACTTGGTCTAAAATAGCACTGGACTTTTGTTATATGAGGTTTTCATATGATCTAGAAAAAAAAAGTATAACCTGCTGCTTTGTTTGAACAGTGATGGCAAAAACTAAAAATAATACAAGATTCCAAATGTGTATATGGAAATTAAAACACAATTTTGGGCAATTGCTGTAAAAACTTCCACTCTCTTTATACACCTTTAGACTTAGCCGGAGCCAGATCTGCCCACAAAGGAGACGTTTAACTGATAGGTCCTCTATGAAAGGCCTTTTCCAGGGGCCACATCTTGGGGGGGTTGCAAAGGGAAGTATGTGGTTCTGTCTAAATTTCATCCAAGACTTCTCTCCCCAGCTGACCCTGGAAATTGCTGCAATTTTAGCTTCCTGTGGTATGCAGTAAAAAAAAAAAAAAAAAAAACTAAATCAGAAAGGGTATAAACACACTGAACCAAGTGAAGGGAGTTTCTAAGCTTCTTATAACTATGTATTCACAAGCAACACAACATAATTCTAACTTGCATCAGTCATCCAGTCATCAACCATTCAAATTTTTCTCTTGATAAGCCTTGAAAATATCTTATCATCAGAAGCTACTATTGGTGATATGTATGTTTATAGATAATTTTTTAAAAATAAGAGAAGAAAACTATGTTTGTTATAGAACATTATTCAGAAAACATCTCTCCTAAGGAGATGTCTGAAATAAGAGGGAGGAGAACAACAGTGTGAATGGGAGGTCCCTGGCAAGTGAAGCCATTTGAATAGGTTGCCATAAAAAGAAAGGTCATAGTGAATCAGCCAGCTAAGTAGGCCTGAACTAAGAATACCACAGAACTGCCTGTCGGACTAAGATGGCTTTGATGGAAAATGACATATGAGATTGACAGGGGCATCTGAATCCTTGCAGCTGTTTCATTTCAGGCATTCTTCTCCAGGAAGGCTACCACATGGATTTAAGAAGCTGCAGACAGCAGTCATTTAAGGAAATGGACACCATGTCAAAATCATCTTAGAATGCGATCTGGAGCAGGGGGTCAGTTTGATCAGAATGTGTAGATCCCAGCCATCTGCATCTTAGTTGGTCCTTATGATCTCAACTTTTCCCCAATATCCTTTACTGCTCTAGTTTACTCCTTACCTACATCAGAAAGTAGTTTCTAAATCCATGCTGTCTAAACGTCTTATCTATTTCAAATCCTGCATTGATGTAAAGCAATAGAGTATAATTTTAAAACCATAGGTGTTCAAGTCAAAATGTTTTATTTTATTTTATTTTTTAAATTGAAAAATAAAAATTGTATTATTGGGTACAACATGCTGTCTTGAAATATGTATACTTTGTAAAGTGGCTAAATAGAACTCATTAACATATGCGTTATCTCACATAATTATTTTTGTGGTGAGAACTCTTAAAATCTATTTTCTTAGCAATTTTCAAGAATAACCTACGTTGTTATTTTCTATCATCACCATGTTGTACAATAGATTTCTTTAAGTTATTCCTCCTATCTAACTGAAATTTTGTATCCTTTGATCAACATCTCCCCAAATCCCCCTTCACCCAACCCCTGGTAACCATCATTCTACTCTACTTCTGTAAGTTCAACTTTTTACACTCTATGTATGAGTGAGATCACGTAGTATTTGTGTTTCTGTGCCTGGTTCATTTCACTTAACATAATGTCCTCCAGGTTCATCCACATTGTCCCAAATGACAGCATTTCCTTCTTTATTAAGGCAGAATAGTATTACATTGTGAGTATACCACATTTTATTTATCTGTTCATCTGTTGATGGGCATTTAGGTTGATTTCATACATTGGCTATTGTGAATAGTGCTGCAATGAACATGAGAATGCAGATATATCTTCCACATCATGATTTTAATTCCTTTGGATATATACCTAGTTGTGGGATTACTGGATCATACTGTGGTTTTATTTTTAGTTTTTTGAGGAAACTCCGTACTCTTTTCTATAACAGTTGTACTAATTTATATTCATACCAACAGTGTGCAAGAGTTCCCTTTTCTCTACATCTTCTTCAACACTTACCCTTTATCATTTTGATAATAGTCATTGTAACAGGTATAAGATGATATCTGATTTTGGTTTTAATTTACATTTCCCTGATGATGAGTAATAGTTGAACCTTTTTTTCATATACCTGTTGGCCATTTGTATGTCTTTTTTTGAGAAATGTCTATTCAGATGCTTTGCCCATTTTTTAATGGGGTTGTTTTCTTACCATTGTGTTTGAGTTCCTTATACATTTTGGATAGTTTTGGATATTAAAGCCTTATCATACATATGGTATGCGAATATTTTCTTCCATTCCATAAGTTATCTCTTCACTCTGTTGATTGTTTCCTTGACTGGACAGAAGCTTTTTAGTTTGACATAATCCCATTTGTCTTTTTTTGCCCATTGTTGCCTGTGCTTTTAAATTCATATCCAAAAAATCATCGCCTAGTCCAATGTCATGGAGCATTTCCCCTGTGCTTTTTTACAGCTTCAGGTCTGGGGTTTAAGTTTTTAGTCCACTTTGAGTTGATTGTTGTATATGGTGTGCAATAATGGTCTAATTTAATAGTTTTTCATGTGGCTGTTCAGTTGTCCCAACACCAGTTGTTTGAAGCGACTATCCTTTCATCATTGTGCTTTTGGTGACATTGCTGAAGATCAATTGAATACAAATGCATCTATCTATCTGTCTATCTATCTGTGTAAATCTATTCTGCTCCATTTGTCTATGTGTCCCTATTTATGCCATTGCCATGCTGCTTTGATCACTATAGCGTTGTAGTATATTTGGAAGTCAGGTATACCTCCAGCTTTGTTCTTTTTGCTCAAGATTACTTTGGCTTTTTGGAGTTTCCTGTGGTTCCATAGAAATTTTAGAATTTTTTTGTCTATTTCTGTGAAATACGTCATTGGAATTTTGACAGGGATTTCTATGGCTAGTATAGACACTTTAAAAATATTAAGTCTTCCAATCCGTAAACACAGGATGTTTGTGTCTTCTTCAATTTCTTTCAACACTATTTTATAGATTTTACTGTACAGGTATTTCACCTCCTTGGTTACATTCATTCCTAAGTATTTTTGTAGTTATTATAAATGGGATTATTTTTTTATTTCTTTTTAAGATAGTTAATTGTTATATAGAAATACAACCAATTTTTATATGTTGATTTTGTATCCTACAACTTTACTGAATTTAGTTAATAGTTCTAACAGTTTTGGTGGAATCTTAGAGTTTTATATATTTATTATATGTTGTCTATGCACTAGGCAATTTAACTTCTTTTTTAATTTGGATACTTTTTATTTCTTTCTCTTACCTAATTGCTCTGGCTAGGATTCCGAGTACTATTTTGAGTAAAAGTGGTATAAGAGGGCATCCTTGCCTTAGAGGATTCTTGATCTTAGAGGGAAAGCTTTCAACTTTCACCACTGAGTATGTTAGCTGTGAGTTTGCTATACATGGCCTTGGTTATGTTGAGGTACCTTTCTTCTACACCTAATTTGTTAAGAGTTTTCCCCAAGAAATCATGTTGAATTTTTGCCAAATGCATCTATTGAGATGATCATGTGGGTTTTTGTCCTTTATTTTGTTAATGCCAAGTATCATATTTATAGATTTATGTATGTTGAACCGTTCTTGCATCCCTGGGATAAATCCAACTTCATCATGGTAAATGATCCTTTTAATGTCTGGTTGAATTTGGTTTGTTAGTAATTTCTTGAGGATTTTTGCATCTATGTTCATCAGGGACATTGGCCTACAATTTTCTTTCCTTGTAGTATCCTCATCTGTCTTTAGTATTAGGGTAATGCTGACCTTATACAATGAGTTTGTAAACATTCCCTCTTCTCCAATTTTTTGGATGTGTTTGAGAAGGATTAGTATTAGTTCTTCAAATGTTTGGCAGAATTTGGCAGTGAAGCCATCAAGTTCTCGGTTTTCTTTGATAGCAGACTTTTTATTACTGCTTAAAAATCCTTATTTGTTACTGGTCTTTTCAGACTTTTAATTTCTTTATGATTCAGTCTTGAGAAGTTTTATGTGTCTAGAAATTTACTCATTTCTTCTAGGTTATGATATTTGTTGGTGTATAATTACTCATAGTAGTCTCTTATGATTCTTTGTATTTCTGTAGTGTCAGTTGTAACATTTTTCATTTCTGATTTTATTTGTTTGAGGTTTCTCTCTTTTATTCTTCATCTAGCTAAAGGTTTATTGATTAAGTTTATCTTTTAAAAGAATCAACTCTTACTATCATTGATCTTTTCCATTGTTTTTCTGGTCTCTATTTCACTTATTTCTCTTCTGATCTTTATTATTTCTTTGCTTGTGCTAATTTCGACTTAGTTTGTTCCTATGTTTATAGCTCATTTAAATGTAATGAAACATTGTTTATTTGAGATTTTTCTTCTTTTTTGATGTAGGACTTTATTGCTATAAATGGCCATATTAGAATTACATTTGATGCATCCCATAAATTTTGGTATATTCTGTTTTCATTTTCATTTGTCTCAAGATATTTTTAATTTTGCCTTTTAATTTCTTTATTGACCTATTGGTGTTTCAGAAACCTGTTATTCATTTTCCATGTATTTTTGACTTTTTCAAAATTCTTCCTATTATTGATTTCTAATTTCATACCATATAGTCAAAAAAGATATTTGGTATGATTTCAGTCTTCTTAAATTTGTTAACACTTGTTTTGAGATATAACATATGCTTTATTCTGGAAAATGTTCTGCATACATATGAGGAGAATTCATATTCTGATGTTGTTGGATGAAATGTTCTTTATATATCTTTTAGGTACATTTAGTTTAAAGTGTGATTTTAGTCTGATATGTCCTTATTAATTTTTTTATCTAAATGATCTGTCCAGTGCTGAAAGTGGGATATTGAAGTCCTCTACTATTATAGTGTTATAATCTATTGCTCCCTTCAGATCTATTATATTTTCTTCCTACATTTAGGTGCTCTGATATTGGGTACATAAACATGTATAATTATATCCTCTTGATGAAATCAATGCCTTTATCAGTATATAATTACCTTATTTGTCTCATTTTACAGATAAAATCTATTTTATCTGCTCTCCTTTGGTTTCTATTTGTATGGGATATCATTTTTCATCCCTTTGTTGTCAGTTGATGTGTGCTCTTACTGGTAAAGTGAGTTTCTTGTAGGCAGCATATAGTTGGGCCATTTTGTAAAAATTTGTTCAACCACTTTGTGTCTTTTGATTGAGTGATCTAATCTATTTACATTAAAGGGAATTATTGATAGGTCAGTACTTACTACTTCCATTTTGTTAATGGTTTTCTTATTTTTTAGATCATTTGTTTTTTTCTTCCTTTCTTGCTGTCTTCATTTGTGATCAGGTGGTTTTCTCTAGTAGTATCCTTTGATTCATTACTTTTTATCTTTTCTGTATATACAGTAGATTTTTCTTTATTGTTACCATGAG
The DNA here is from genome assembly GCA_963574885.1 of Lepilemur ruficaudatus. Classification (NCBI taxonomy): domain Eukaryota; kingdom Metazoa; phylum Chordata; class Mammalia; order Primates; family Lepilemuridae; genus Lepilemur; species Lepilemur ruficaudatus. The sequence continues at coordinate 21,667 of CAUYRT010055713.1, forward strand.
GCTTACAAAAAATGTCTTACGGTTATGACAGGCTATTTTAAGCTGATAACAACAACTTTGATCACATACGAAACTACACATTTACTCCGTTACTCTTATATTTAAAGTCTTTGCTGTCATGATTTATATCTTTTTTATTAATATATTGTGTATTCCTGAACAAATTATTGTAGTTATTATTATTTTTCACCTTCATACTAAAGATAGAAGTGATTTACACATCATATTTAAAGTATTAGAGTATTCTGAATTTGACTGTGTATTTACTTTTACCAATAAGTTTTATACTTTCTTATATTTTTTGTGTTAATAATTAGAGTAATTTTCTTTCAGTGTGAATAACTTCATTTATCATTCCTCTAAGGCTAGTCTGGTGATAGTAAACTCCCTCAGCTTTTATTAGTCTGGGAAAGTCTTTATATATCCTTCATTTATGAAGAATAGCTATGCTGGATACATTGATTGGCAGAATTTTTTTTTTTAATTCAACTGTTGGACTATATCATCCACTACTGGCCTGTAAGATTTCTGCTAAGACATCTGTTGCTATCCTTATTGGCCACCATCCACCTCCTTATATGTTATGTGCGTGTTTTCTCTTGTTTCTCTCAGAATCCTCTCTTTGTCTTTGATTTGTGATATTTTGATTATAATATACCTTGGTGTAGTCTTGTTTCATTTGAATCTGATTCGACACCTTTGACCTTCCTGTACCATAACATTTCCCAGATTTGGAAAGTTTTCTGCTATTATTCATTTAAATAAGCTTTCTACTTCTTCTCGTCTCCTTCATAAACTTCTATGAGTTGAATATTTGCTTTTTTTGATGCTATTACATAAATCCTGTAAGATTTCTTCATCTTTTTTGATTATTTTTTCTCCCTTAACTGTATATTCTCAAATAATCTTCTTTTGAGTTCACAGAGTCTTCTGCTTAACCAATTCTGCTGTTGATGCTCTCTATTGAATTTTTTATTTCATTTATTGTATTTTTTAGTTACAATATTTCTGTTGGATTTTTAAAATAATTTCAATCTCTCTGTTAAATTTCTCATTTTGGTCATTCACGTTCTTTCTAATTTTATTCAATTGTTTCTCTTTATTTTGTTTAAATTTCCAGAGCTTCCTTAAAAAGAATTGTTTTGAATTCTTTGTCAGGCTATTTTTATATCTCCATTTCTTTGGGGTCAGCTACTGAGAGATTATTGTGCACTTTTCAGGGTACGTGTCCTTGCTTTTTTGTTTCTTGCTGCTTTGCAGTGAGTGGTGTTTGCACATTTGAAGAAGTAGGGTTTTAGTCCAGGCTTTGCAGACTATTTTGCCTGGACAATCCTTCACTAGTCAGCATATTCAGAGATTCTAGGCAGGCTGTTTGCCATGTTCCAAGGTTGAAATTGATACTGGATTCTTTGGGTAGGGTGGCCTGGTGCCTGGGACAGCTTAATAGGCAGGCTGAATCTCAGTGCTACTGAGGTTGGCCTTGTGCTGGGTTGAATCCAAAGCCCATGAATGGTGTGGTTGACCTAGAGACCAAGTCTTCAGGGCTAATCTGGAGCTTGGGACTATGGGATCCAGCCTGGGGATGAGGGGCTGGAAGGCTCAGACTGTGGATACTGGCTTGGATCCTGGGTCTCTGGGGACCTTCCCCAGTACAGGATTTTTGTGGGGCAGGCCTGGTGATGAGGTCCGAGGCAAAGGCTGTTATTTACTCTTCTTTTCTTTCCCCAAGCAAAGGATATCTCTCTCTGAGCTGTGCTGATTGAAGTTGGGTGAAGGATGATGTGGGTAATATTAAACTGTCTTTCCTATCCTCTTCAATGCATCTTTTCTTGTTTCTGCACTACACCCAGGTACTGTGATCTCTTATCTATTTTCCTTAGCTCTTGTAAAAGTATTTTTATACATAGATAGTTGTTCAGATTGATAGTTCCATGGGGAAATGAGCACAGGAGAGACTTATTTTGCCATCTTATCAAAATGTTTTAAATAATGAATATTCCTATTTTCTACCTTTGTGGCCTGTGTCCAAGTATTTCACTTCTTGAGGCTCACTTATCTCATCTGTGAAATGGGAATACAAATAAAAATGCATAATTTGCAGAATTGTTATAAGGCAAACAAAGTGATATATTTAAATAACTAGGTAAACTTTAAAACTTAGTTATGGTAAATGTTATGTTGGTTTTCACACTTTATTGAGCAATTAGATCTTTGCATTCAAAGATAATCACCTACACACACACATACACATATGTACAAATTAATAGCAGTATATTACTACAAGAAATAATTTTAAAATTTCAAAATATATTACTTAAAAGATAATGAGAAAAGTAAGCCTCCTATTATGAAAAAATAGTAATCTTAAATGATTATTGGGGGCATACTATATACTGGGAGTGAGTTATCTCTTTAAATATCCTCATAATCTTAAAATGCACTTACTGGTAGCATTATCATCCCTATTTTACAGAAAAGGAAAGTGGGCAAGTCTATTTCTCTAGATCCCACTTGAAGTGGAGAGTCAGGGTTTGAACCCAGGCTATGAGCTATGTCTTCAGAACTCTATGGCCACAGCTGCCAAACTCTTTTTGTAGTTTGTTTTATCCTCAGAGTATTAACAACAGTCTTGACACAGGGTTAGGTAACAAATTGTAAAAAAGGAAATAAGTAGTTTCTATGAAATCTCTGGTGACCATTTAACTATATTAATTCAAAGAATTTAAAAGAATTTATTATTATATCTCCTTTTTAGCATTAATACTAAAATACCTAAGTACTTTTCATCTCTTTTAAATGATAAATGTTAAATGTGCATGAATTGCTGTATGGGTTTCCTAGCCATTCATTAAGTCATTCATTCTTCCGAAAATGTTGTTTGAACACATGTGGCAAATCAATTTAAATCTTTATTGCTTGATGAAAAATTATTTTCAAATATAGCTTGAAATATAGTGCTATTTTGAATGAAATTAATACATTTTTGTTTACTAATTATGTCCAAAATTAAAGCTGTAATTTTATTACTAACATTTTATATAAATCTTAGGCATAGCAATATGAATACATTTTCTTCCGTACTTGAGCTCATTAAGCTCGTTTGAGAGATGTTTAACTTTTGCATTTTCGAGGTTAGAAAATATGGAGGAGTGATTCTTATTTTATTTAATATATTTAAATCGTCATCTGCGCATGGGGGCAGCCAGTGAACCTCTGTACTAAAAACTGTAGCACAGAATCCAGTGCCCAAATAATCTAAAATAACACAAAAAGTTTGCCTTAACAAAACTAACAGTTTTTATGACAAGAACCCACAATATCTTGCAAGATACTGGCAATTGTGTAATGAAAAGGAAAATTATGTGCACATAAGAATAAACAAATCATTTGGAAGAGGAAATGCATCCTATAGGAAAACATGTTTTTTTTCTTAGATATCTACTGTCCTTATTCCATCAGAAATATCTATCTTTCCTTCCTTCCTTCTTTTCTTTCTTTCTTCCTCATTCTTATCTATCTTGTATCACTTACCTGAACTTGAATTTTGCATCTGTTAGCCTTGATTTATACACTCTCCACTACTTTGAATTGCTTTTCCATAATTTTTCTTATTCTATGTATCCACAAAATTAGCTTTTGTTCTTTCCATTTCCTCCTCAATGACCCCAGAATGCCTGTTATAAGTGGTTATCAAAATGGAGTATACGCAAGAATCATCTGGGCAACTTGTAAAATGTCTAGCTTTCTAGATCTTATCTGCCAAGGTTCTGACACTATAGGTTTGGGCTGCATCCCCAGAATTTGTATTTTCAAAATGTGCTCCATTAATTCAGATGTTGGTCCTTATCTGAGCATCCTTCTGGGAAATTCCTGCTAGAGTGAATGTGTGAAAATGACATTGAAGGTACATTAATGTATTGCAGATATGCATTTTCAACACTGGAACTATATTGAAAGGCTGTGATTTCAAACTTTTACAAAGATAAAATGGAATGGTTTCTTTTAAGGGGGCAAATTTGTTTTAATTTCTATACCTTATAAAATGGAGGCGAGAGACAGAAAAAAACTGAATATGAGTGTGCAAAATGGTTGTTATAAATTAGTTATAAATGCAAATGTTATACCTTTTTATCCAAAGAGACTTAAGTCAAAGCTATCTTACAGGACTAAGCCTTCAACCTGTGGAATCTGATACTGTCTCCAGGTAGATAGTGTCAGAATTGAATCGGAGGACATTCATCTGATGTCCGCTAAGGAACTGATTGCTTCCTTTGCGTGTGGAGAAAACTTCCACATATGTGGTCACAGAAGTCTTCTGTGTTGATTGTTGTGGGGTAAAAGCAGAGGAAAAACAGTTTGCTGTTTTCCTCAAAGAGATTCCACAAAAGAAAAACTTACATAGATGAGAAACACCTAGTTATATTTCAGTGGCAGTATCGGGGTTCTACATTGTGTAAGGTATTGATTACATTACTCCTTCAAAATTGCTATAAATTGGGAAACTTTTTTAGGGTCAGTAAAATAGCATTTTTAAAATTTTCTTAGAATTTGAAGCCCCCTCTTGTTTCATTCCATAGATTTCCTTTTGGTAATTTTAAACATCTCCGTTTTGACATGGAAGCCCTGAGTATATATGTGTATCAGAATACTCAGGTGAGGTCAAGCTAAGATGACTGAAAAAAATTCTCTCAAATATCTATATTTCCAAGGACCACTGACATAAAGATTAATGTAAAATTAAAATGAAGCCAAAGGCTCTGTAACTGTAACAAACAAAATGTTTTTAAAAGAGAAAACAGTCATATATTATGCCTATTTTTCAGTCACAGGTTGCCTTGATATAACATCACTAAAAACCATGAGGAAAATTTTGGAATATATGTATTAGATGAGATTCTAGGTAATATATACCTAACAACCATCTCTCTCTTAATGATTTTGAAAATGGACTATACATTCTTGCCCTCTCTGATAATAGAGAAAATATTTAGCAATGTTAAAATCAAACTGACTAGATAGAGTATCTGCTAAATGAGAAATATGTCTCCTGCCATAATTCAGTTTAACTCATTTTTATAGAGGCTAGATTTTCTTCACAACCACGATATCTTTTTTTATGTTGTCTTTTGGCTTTTATTCCGAGGCAGACCTTTTTTAATTTAAACATGATCTGTTGTATTTGCTTTGAATGCCAATATATTGTGTATTACCCACCAAGTTACTCTTTTTTTTCCTGCTATTCAGAATTAAATAAACCAAGACACAACACATGTCTTAAAACCACAATAGTTTATTTATAAGAAGAAAGACAGCCCATCAAACTTTCCACAGGAATTTAAAAAATCCATCAGAGACTCAAAGCCTTTACTTTCTTTCCATTCATATAATTTTGGTTTTGGCTTAACACTTAGCACAATATTCACTTCAAAAGAATATCCCTTGCATTTTAAGTAAACAATCATTGTTCTACACAGACTTTTAATTTTTCCTCTTCTGCCCTTTGCCACTTTTCTACTTTCGTTCCAGGACTTTGCTAGCATTACATCTACAGCATGCCAGATATAAAATCCCTTTTTAGTTTATATTTTGATATGAAGACTAACTTATGAAAGATCAAATTGTTACATTTTGTTTCATTTCCAATTACTCTTGACGTCTATAGTTTCTTAACATTTTAAAGCGATACTTTGATTATAGGGGATAAGATAGGGCAAAATAACTGCAATTAGAATGAAATAGATTCTGGCTTTAGAAAGGAAAATTCAGTTTAAACATGATGCAAAGCAATGAAGTTTCATTTTGGGTTCAAATTCTGTGGGACTGGGTAAGCCAAAACATATGATCTAGGGTGGCATTAGTCTCATCTAAAGTGGATCTCATAAAATGACTTCAAACCTCACTGCAAGAGACATGGTTATTAATGATCAAGTGAGGGTCAACAGCAAAAATTCATAAATTGCAAAGTTCTACCTCTTGCTCTGCTGTCTCAAGAACAGATTTACAAATTGTATATCTACCTATGCTTTGATTGCTAAGTCTGGCTGGAATAGATAAAGGTTTTCTCTTTTTCTGGCCCATTGGGGTCATAAACAATTGTAAGTTCACTTCAATTTCACATTTGCACTGGAAATCCTGAAATCTTGCATTTCGTGTTGAAAAGTCATATTCGGCCAAAACTTAATATGTGTGATATATATAACATATTTTTACCAGAAAGTAAGGACTTGCCAAATGAATTAATGTTTTTATGGCAAAAGTGTAAAAAGTCAGGAATTTGTTTCAAAAAAATTATCACGGAAGATCCTGTGCTAAGTATGAGACAACACATAGCCGTGGCCCTTAGGCAATTCAAAGCTTTTCACCTATTATTTTTCCCTATAGGTAACCTAAGTCACTGGGACATATATAAGCGTTCCCTATCTTACTTAACATTCTCTTCCCAAAGGCCTTTGCAAATAGAAAATAATGTGTATTAAAACATATAATTTATAAATATATATCTTATTATAGAATATAATCTATAAATACATACTCTACCACTTAAAATATTATCAGTTTTAATGTCATATGTATCCATGCATGCTTTCGCTACATAGAAGTCCTGTCTGAATGGTACTTATTAATATTTTCCCAATGTGTTCTAAATTTACACATACTTATAGGCTGGTCTTGCCCTCTTGCTCTCACTTGATTTTTCTCAAGTCATGATTAAAATGCAATAAAAGAGAGGTATAAAAACTCAAATATCATTACAATAACAGGAGCTTGAACAGAAAGAATTCACAGGGCACAGGAAGAAAAACACTTCTTTGTGGCAGCTAGTAATTTCCTGTGACTTTGCTTCCTGCTGTTTGGACCTGCAACCAACACCTTTGTATTTACTGGGAAAACCAATATGTCACACCCAATTTTCTATCACATGCAGTAGAGTCCAGTGTTTAAGATCATGGACTTTGAAGTTAGACTCAGTATTTTGCCACTTTCTAGCTAAATGACCTTGGGAAAGAAAATTCAACTATTTGCCCTCTGGTTTTCTCACATGAAAAATTGAGTCTAAGAATTACAGATTTTCACAATTAACTTCTTTGAAGTAAAGTGGACTCTTGCAACAGATGCAATATCATAATTTAATCGGTAATACATTTTTTTCCTTTGGTGATGCATAGCATAATGGCATGTCTAATAATTTACATTTTCTTAGATGTGATGAGGTATGATAATTGTAACTCCCTTTACAAGGTGTTACTGAGGATTAAGTGAATTAATGCAAATACAGTATTTAGCACAATGGCTGACAATAAGCATTGATTATCATTATATGTGTGTGATGGAACCCATTGCTTAAGGTTGAGTCTATGAGAGGGGAATGTTGCATGTGTCCTTAGGAGAAACAGGTAGTCATACTTTGGTCTCTGATATTAAACTCAATGGAGGGGGTTAATTGCCTTAGCTTCTTCAGTATATTCTAAGCTTCCTAGAAGTAGAAATTGAGTCCTCTATTTTTATCAGCTATTAGACTTTCATGAATGTGGTTTATATTCAGTAAATATTTGTGAGGCATATATCCTCTTCCTTGTTTAATTAATCTCTTTTGTATTGGCAAAATAATTATTAAAGAATCTTACAATTAGTAGTAGAAAAATGATTACTGGCTTAAATGTGTAGCCTCCAATAAATAAGCATTGTTTCTTCTTAGTCATGTTTTCTTAACCCTCTTACAAATATGCTCCTTTTAATAAACACAGTTAAAATTTTCTCCCATTAGTTTGATAGCTGTGAAACTATAACCTAATGGGGGAATTGATTATCAAATAAATTTACTTGTAAATTTCCCGAAGCTTTTCTTTAGATCTCAAACATAGAGTCAGATCTGTCGTAATGATTAATGGCAATCTTACATTTGTTATAAATCTTCAGTATGTATGTACACACATAGTCCTTTCTTCTCTTTCTTTCACCTTCATCAAAAATCAGGGAATGCTGGATAATCTCACACTCCTTATTTTACTGTTCATATGGTACACCATTGCATCTATTGATTCTTCTAAGTAGCTGCTCCAGTGCAAACTTCTCTTTCAGGAGAGTGTAGCAATTTTGTCAATTTATCAAAGATAGCACCAAAAAAATGGCCTTTTTGCACACTACTGCTAGAACTAATGGGTGATAAATTTCAGCAAGCCAGGGCTTAGAAGAAGAAAGCAGACCCCAAGCAACCCCAAGCTTGAAAGCAATTGTAAGCTTGAAAAAAAGTGAAGAAAAATAGATTGGGGTCTAATTATGCTTGACCATGAGGATTACAGAGTTTCTAATTCTATGTCAGGGGTTAATAAACTTTTACAATGAAAGTCCAATTATTAGTCTATTATACAATTAATAATAGTGTAACTACTTTAGGCTTTGCTAGTCGTATGGTCTCTGTTGCCACAACTCAACTGTATTATACATCAAAAGTAACCATAGACTACATAAACAAATGAGTGTAGCTGTGTTCCAATAAAACCTTCTTTACAAAGCTTGTGGTAGGCAAAGGGCCAGACTTGTCCCTTAGGTCATAGTTTACTGACCCCTGTTCTACAGGAATACATGGTCTCAATACTTTAATGTATTTATTAAAAGACATTGAACATCTATTATTTCCTTAGTACAGTACATTTTTAAAAAAGAAATTCCAAACTGCTTCTGTTTTCTTGGAAGCAAGACTCCAGATCTTGTTTATCTTACCAGTTGACTCACAGTTGAGTGTCTTGTTTTGTCCCTACAGTTGTCTATTTTTCTCATGACAAGCATTTTCACATAAAAGGTAGTCTGCATTACCTCATGGATGGTTAAGAGCCTTAGGTAGGTCTTGAGAGAGTAACATGTATATCTGTTGTGCTTTGGGAAAAGTTAGACTTAACAAAGTGAGGAGAGACAAAACAGATGGTGCTATTGTGCTAAAGGACTCTTTTCATAAGTGAGTTGGACTTTTCTTCCACTGTACTTGTATAATTGCTGCCAAAAGACCAAGGAGTTGTGTCCTACAAATTGTGTCCCATATTGGAGGCCATAACTACGTTTTAAAATTGGTAGTTGGGACCTTGTCTCACTCATTATGTTATTTTTTTCTCTTTCATGGGCAGAGTCCTTATTCTCCCTCCAATCAAATAAGATTGGAGTTTCCATTTCTTTTTGAGATCCTTTAATGCATCTCAAAATCTGCAGCATCCAACGTGTGGCCCTGGAAGGTGGCCCAGATTAGGTGGTCAATAAATGTTTGTGGAAATAGTTAACACAGTTGTGCTATGCAAGGCTGCTAAGGTTTGCCCTTGCCTCTTACTTATAACTAACAGAATATGGTGACATTAGACATGAATTTTATTTTTTTTTTCATGATATCTTCAATATGTTCACCATACTTTCTTCTTCCAACTGGAAAGATAGAAGCAAATTTCCTGGGGTATGTTTTATTACACACCTAGAGAATATGTAAGCACTTATGACTTTAATTTTTCCACAGATTTACAAATCACTGTTTTTCTCTCTGAATTAGCTATTGGCATTTCTGAGAACTTCACAGACAAAATAATACTCTAATTCTTTAGAAGTAAAAAAAAATTATTTTTGTTCATGTAATACTCAGTTACTCATTATGTATATTTTTATTCTTTTTCTGCCTACTACTGTTTATGCATTAGATGCTAGTATTGTTTCTATGATTAGATATTTTTCAGGCATTTGTCTTAAATTAAATTTCCATATGTTTAAGGCAGTGACTTACTAACGCAGAATTTTGGCATTTGCATGTATTTTATTCCATTGCAAAATTCTATAGCATCTGTAATTATTTAATGATCAAAACAGTTACTTGATCTTGTCAATATTGCTATTTCTAACTAACATATGAAAATGAAGATGTCCTTTTTTTCTCTTTCACATATTAATTATCACATGAAATTGAAAAACAGAGTAAAAAAAGTTTTCATTCTTAAGTAATTATTGCTTGTCATCCCAACCTGAGAAGCATTGAGCTAAGTGGTGAAGTGCTACTTTTCCAAAGACAAAAACTCAATTTACAGTTAGCATTTAGAATTATTCTGATAAGAAACTTGCCTAGAAGTTAGTAATACATTTCTAGCAAGAGAGGTGAGCAGTCAGAAGAGCTCTGGGTCTACCTGACCTGATAACTACTAGATGGTAATTGAAGCAACCTATGAAAGAGCCTGTTAAGGCCCTATAACAGTTTCTGGAAGCTCAGTAATAAAAATAACATATTCTATCAATCTTGATTCATACTCTTTCTACATTTTATTTAACATAATTGTAATCATCGTGTCCTTTAGAATCAATAGCACTTCATATTAGATGAAGTATATTATTTTAAATATGGCAATTACCATGTATTGAGCATGTATTATGTCTAAGCCAGTGTTTTAGGCTTTTTAGAAAGAGTATCTTATTTAACTTTATGAGATATTGAAAATGAGAAGCAGAGATTCAGAGAGGTAAATAACTAGCCTAAATCACAAGGCTAGTAAGTGGCAGAGCTAAGATTCAAAACTGGATCTCTGACTCCAAGGTCCGTGCCCTTGGCCACTTGGCTACATTGCTGACATGGTAAAAGGAGAAAATGGAAGATGACTAGGGGTGTAACTCAGAAACAAGGAAAGGAGATACAATAAAAGATGAACCAGGAATTGCAACTATATCAGGCTTTTCTTAGCTTTCTCTTTGTTGTGTCTCTTCTTCCTGAACACGTGCTTTCTTTTTCTTTTTTTTTTTTCTGTAGGCCGGCTTTCTCTGTTTTGTTACATGGCAGAAATTTTCCCTTTACACATCATCCAACCTATTTAAAATAGCTTGCTGTCCAACAGCTATGGAAAAGAGTCACCCTGTACTAATGTGAGATTTGGGGTACACTGCTTCACTTGGAAGGAGTTTCAAGAGAATTAGGAACAATTATATTAGACTACAGAATGGACAGATACTCCAGAAGTTGAGGAGCCACACATTCAGTGTGACTGAAAGATGTTCTTTTTCATGTGTTAGTTAAAAATACACAAAATGCACATGAATATATGCTGTTGGTTCATACTTTGGAGCAAGCCAGTTTTCCTTTGGGCTCTTCTATGGTCTGAATGTTTGTCCCCCTCAAATTCATATGTTGAAATCCTAACCCCTAACATAATAATGTTAAGAAGTGGGACCGTTGGAGGCGATTACATCATGAGGGCAGAGCTTTCAGGAATGAGATCAGTGCCCTTATAAAAGAGGCATGAAAGAAACCTCTCATCCCCTCCCATCATCCATGTGAAGACACAGTGAGAAGGCACCTTCTATGAACCAGAAAGTTGGCCCTCACCAGACACGGAATCTGCTGGTGACTTGATCTTGGACTTTCCAGCCTCCAGAATTGTGAGAAATAAATTTCTGCTTTTTTGTAAGCCACTCAGTTTATGGTGTTTTGTTATAGCAGCCCAAAGGGACTGATACAGGTACTGTATGATATGCAGCTAACTCTTGGTCCAGGTATCCCTGCAGTTCACTCCATGACTTGGACATGCACACATGGTCTCCTCACCATGCCTTCTAATATTTGGAGCAATATCTGCCAATAAATAATTGAGAAAACTAGTGCTATCTATTTAAAGGAAGCAGATGTAAAGATAGCGAAATGTCATGGATAATATGAAACTTAAATTAAGCTCTGTAAGCGTTTAGAATTTAGATGTGCAGAGAAGGGAGAGACCAGCTAAGGTAAAGGATAACATTATTGGCTGAAAGGGATATATAAAAAGGCTGAGCTTTGCAAGAAAAAAATATATATATATGGTAGGCTGTATTTTAAAGAGACTTGAAAATTATTTGAAAATTGGTTTGTTAAGAATTGTATAAAATTGTGACAAAGACTATGTAGCTATTCAATAAATTTGTTTCTTTTTGTTCCTGGGAACATAGTAAACTACCTTTCCCAAATTCTTCACAAATGTCTTGGCCACATGACTGATTCTGGCTAATGGAATGTGGATGCGAGACCTGGTTCTTAAAAACCTCATGTGTAATCCTCCACTTTCTCTTTCCCTTTTGCTGATTTGATTTTGATGCCCAAGTAGGAAATGGCAGAACCTCTATCTGTGTGTTCCTGATGACTACACAGAGCACAGGCCCTTCCTTACTTTCAGTTGGAATTTGCATGAGTAAGAAATAAATTTTTGTTGGGATAAGTCACTGACAGGGCTGTTTTAGGCGATATCTAATACAAGAACCTAATGATCCAGGTTAAGGTTTTTGACCTTTATTGCATAAATGTGACAAGGCTTTTGAGTAAAAAGCCCGCAGCAAGAAATATTTTCCTAAGACCAGTCTGACAGAAGGTAGCTGGACAGCCAGAAGTATTAATAGAAAGAAACTGTATCCTAATTACTAGATGAAAGACTATTATTCCATGGCCTCCGCAGAGGAAAACTAAGGGGATCAAGACACATAGGGACGAAGAAAGAGAATTCCATGTAATGGATGTCAAAGTTATCTAAACTTCAGTGATACCGAGGGGCTAAATCTAAAAAAAAAAAAAAAAAAAAAACAACAACAACAAAAAACAAAAACGCCGATGAATTTGATGGCATAGAGACCAGTGATGATCTTTGAAATGCCCATATCCATGGAATAATAAAGGCAGCAAATTGCAGTGGGTTAAGGAGGAAATGCATAGTAGCAATTAGAAAAAGAATTAAACAGGCAAGAAGGTCTCTGTTAATTTTAAAATGAAAATTCTGTTTGGTAAAATTTTCAATGGATTATAACTAAATAGCCACTGTGTGGTTTCAACAAGGCTCTATCAGGTCGGATGCCATAAAAGCGTTTTCCTTTAGTCCCCTCTTGCCTTACTCCATGGATCTCCTTTTCCTACTGGGATGACCTCATAGTTCTGAACACCACGCTCCAGGTAGTGAGTCATTGGTGTTGGAAATTGAACTAATACTATTTTGCTATCTGTGTGCTGTATGTAATTGCAGAGATTTTGCCATTTTGAGGGTTGGGCAAGGGAGATTGAGGAGTAATGCAAATAGTACTTACTTGCACATGATTGGGTTGCAGAAGTTTCTCAGACCCATAGCAGTAACAATTTATTATAATTCTGCCCTCATTTCTTGTCAGACTATCAGGCCATTTACTTATATCAATTTTCTCCTCAATTGGTATCATTATTATGCCATTGTCTTTCAATATTACGCTTTAGGGTCACTCAGTTCTTTATGATTGTCATCACTATTATTTAATGATAACATTTCCATAGAATCTTTTCCTTGAAGAATCCTTAAGCGTTTCTCTCTAAGCACTACGTGTAAAAGAAAAAAAGAAAAAAAAAAGAATCCTTAAGCGTGCTATATACTTCATGTATTTTATTGGATTAAAGGACAACTATCTGAACAATTCTGTTAGATTTTTTTTCTTTGCCTCTCAGGGATTTCTCTATCTGGGACTTAGTTTGAGCTGTAGGCTCTGTGCCAGCTGGAAGTAGGACTGATTTCTGTGAGAGGAGCCACAGCCCTCATAAGTTAGTATAGCATTACAGTGGTTTTCTGTTTCCCATTAGCTGTTTAAGAAGAAGCACTCAAATGTGATCAGCGTTTTGTAACATAAGTTCTGTATAACATTGGTAGCCCCAGGACCAGTAATAGAAAGATGGGAAGCACAATTAATGGTATTTTTTTCCAGAGGAATGTATATGTACTTACTACCTGAATTTTGACTGGGCCAAGAAATCAGAAAATTCTTGAATGAGGTATGTGACATGAAGATATCTAAAGACTCAACAGGAGAAAGAACATCTATTTTGTTTATAGTTGGCCATTCTTAGTTAAATTATAATGACAAAGTGAGATGATAATAATAGTAGCTAACATTCATTGAGTGTTTATGATGTGTCAGGCACTGTTCTAAATGGGTTTTATGTATCCTAGACTCTTTCTGGCAAATATTAATTTATCTTAGAGAAATTATTAAACTATCTTGAAAAGAAAATATTAAAAAAATTTATCCTCAGTAATACACATAGAACTTTAAGATTATGGGCTCTCACTTAAATATAACTCTAAATGATTCTAAATTACTTGCTGTAGCTCATTAAAATCATTGGGCTCTTATGACTCTTTACTCTGTCATCATTCTATCATTCTCTGTCAACGAGGTTCATTTTCTTTCTGTATTTTTTTCACAATATATGAGAATTAAAGAATAACAGTTGTCTCAAGTAAAAATTATCATAATTAAAGGAATATGTTACTAACTTTATTATTAAGAAAAATCTTACATAAGATTTAAAGAGATTTTTTTATCCTTGATTCTATATGAATTTTATTATTTGAAAAATAAACATTAAAAATACATTGATCCTGATATTTCTTAGGTGCCTTTTTAAAAGAATATGTACACAGGCTTTGTTAAATGAATTTTTGTAGCTGACATTGTTATCTCATATGAAGAAAAGCAAAAATGCCTGGGTCGTCAATATATCATATATTCTTTACATTTTTTAATATTCTCATTTTTAAGAATTGCAATTCATTTTCTGGTGCTGAATTTTATACAAATTTTTCTCCTGGAATTAGTAGAAATTATACTTGTGTGGCATTTTTACAGGTATCTTTTTTTTTCCTGTTTCACATAGATATATAAACTTGCTTAGTTTTAACTAAGACATTTTTAATTTTTATTGCTATATATTTTTTGGTTTATTTATTTCTTATTTCAAAATATTAAGAGGGTACAAATGTTTTTGTTACATGGCTTGAGTCAGAGCTATAAATGTGCCCATCACCCGAATATTGTTCATTATACCTGTTAAGTGGGTTTTTGCCCCTCCGTCCTCCCCCTCCCCACTGCTTGATTTCCAATGACTTTTACTTCCCTCTGTGAACTTGTGTGCCCATCAGTTAGTTCAATTTATTAGAGAGTACACGTGGTGTTTATTTTTCCATTCTTGAGATACTTTGCTTAGGATAATAGTCTTTAATTCCTTCAAAATTGCTGCAAAAGGCATTAATTTGTTATGGCTGAGTAGCATATGAAAAAATGCTCAACATCACTAATCATCAGAGAAATGCAAATTAAAACCACGATGAAATATCACCTTACTCCTTTTAGAATGGATTTTATTAAACGTCCAAAAACAATAGATGCTGGCACAGATGCAGAGAGAAAGGAACGCTTATACACTGTGGGTGGGACTGCAAATTAGTACAACCCCTATGGAAAACAGTATGGAGATTTCTTAACTAAAACATTTTTTTAAAAAGATACTGGTTCCTGGGAGA
>CAUYRT010055715.1:0-21953 GCA_963574885.1 Lepilemur ruficaudatus
CCATGCCTGGCTAATTTTTCTATATATTTTTAGTTGGCCAATTAATTTCTTTTTATATTTTAGTAGAGACGGGGTCTCACTCTTGCTCAGGCTGGTTTTGAACTCCTGACTTTGAGTGATCCACCCACCTCAGCCTCCCAGAGTGCTAGGATTACAGGCGTGAGCCACCGCGCCCGGCCGGAAGGAAATCTTCATGTGCAATTATACTCCACATCCTTGAGGGTGGAGTAGCTACATACATTATCTGGGATTCTTCTGCATGGGAGATTTGTCTTTTCTCCATTTATTTATTCAGGACTCATAGATCATTATTTTATACTCTGGGTTATAATCCAACACTACTTTATGTTTTGCTCAAGTTGTTTCAGTTTTGGTCATTTGGAGCTCTTTCAATTGGCTCCTATGTCCCTTTGACATACTTCCATCATTGTCATTTTGGTTTTACTAATACACAATACACATGTATGTATATTTATATATACAGTTTTATATATTTATATATGACACTACCTGTATCTATATTTAAGCTAAACACATATTTATACTGATGTGTCTACTGTAATCCATTACCACATGGATCATTCTTAGCTTCTTCTCCTTGCTTATCTATAACTTTCCACTCCAACAGTGAAAATTTGGCTCCTGTGATCAAAAATTTACCTACTTGCTTAATTCTGGTATACATGCATGGTGGTTTCAGAATTGTTTACTCATACCATTGTGGAAAACAACTTTATCAACTAGAATACAGTATTTGTTTTTTGCCCTTAGTTTTATAGACTCTACTAATTTCCAAAGTTACTTAAGTTAGCAGCTTTTCCCCACCATCCCGTTCAGTTAGATTGTTTTATACATTGGTACTACATTTAGATTCTTTTGTTACATTCTGTGTGTCATCCTGGTATCCTCTAGCCACCTAAATGATTTTTAAAAAGTTGCATAATTAAGGTTTATTCTTAATGATGTAAAGTTCTATAGGTTTTGGCAAATGCATAATGTCATAAATTCATCATTAGTATATTGTACAGAATAATTTACTGTTTTAATAGCTGAATAGCTTCGCTTAATCACTGCCCTCCAATCCCTGGCAACCACTGATCTCTTTACCATCTCTATAGTTTTGCTTTTTTCCGAATGTCATATAATTGGAATCATACGGTATGTAGGCTTTCAGACTGGCTTGTTTCTGTTAGTAATATGCATTTAACATTCAGCCATGTTTTTATGTGGTTTGATAGCGCATTGCTTTATTATTGCTGAATAGTATTCCATTATGTGGCCATACCACAGTTTGTTTACCTATTCATCTATTGAAAGACATCCTGGTTGCTTCCAGTTTTGGGTGATTATAAAAAAGCTGATATAAACATTTATGTGCAGGTTTTTATGTGCACATAAGTTTTCATATCAATTGGGTAAATACTTAGGAGCGTGATTGCTGGAACACACGTTAAGACTATGTTTAAGTTTGTAAGAAACTGCCAGACTGTCTTCTAAGGTGGCTGTACCATTTTGTTCCTCATAGGCAATGAATGAGAGTTCCTACTGTAGCACATCCTAGCCAGCAGCTGGTATTGTCAGTGTTTTTTGTTTTTGTTTTTGTTTTTAAATTTTAGCCATTTTATAAGCTGTGCAGTGGTATCTCATTACTGTTTTGATTCACATTTCTCTAATAACAAATGATGTTGAGCATCATTTCATATTGCTCATTTGGAGAGGGTTTATGTTTAAGAATCTAAAAATCCCTTTTTTGATATAAACTGGCTTTCCTTTGCTGGCAGTTTATCACTATTTAGGCTAAACTTTTAGAAATTGAGAGAAGGGAATTTTTTAAAGGACATTTTCTCCCTTACAATTTTAAAATGGTTGAAAATAGTTCCAACATTATTACAAAATGAGTAACTAGGAGATAGGAATGTCCTTAGTGACAATGAACCTATTGTTTGTATAATTATTTACAATGAAGTTGTATTTGTATTCCAGGTAATTTAAAAATTTTAGGTAAAAAGTATGACTGTTCAATGACTTCCCCCAAATGATTTATAGAACTCTGCCTTACCTCTAACTATCGTTTTTGCTCTGATTAAAGGGCATTGGACAATTGCAAGGGCCACCTCATAGACTTCCAATGCTTCTGGCTTTAATATTCTGTGCTAGATTCACAGAACTCTTTTACAGATGCTAAGCATTCAATCCTGAAGGCTCCACTTCATCATCAGGTAATTAGTATTTTCATTAACTTGCTTATTGTCAAGGAAAATGAGCCTTGATCATCTAATTTTTCCTCAATGAGTTGAATATTGTAATATATCTATAATTAATGTGCTTTATGCCACAAACGTGTAATGGAGTGGAAATCTGAGGCTGCTCCCAGCAGTCACTGTCAGTAAATGTTTGATGAATAAACAGAGACTTTCTAATGGGAAATGGTGGCGACTTTTATAAGCAGACACAATAAAGACTTTATTAACATACTTAAGAAGCATTCTGGGAAATAGAATTGAATGCATTATTACTGTAGGCTCCTTTTGTGAAAAGTAAATTTTACTGTCCCCATAACAAATGTTTACTTGTTTGATGAAAGTTGTAGCATCAGTATTTTATGGTGTATTCTACAATTTAATACAATGAAGCTTAAATTAGCTACATATTCCTTATGGATTTGAGATCATGAAAAATAAAAGCTACCAACAATTCTGTTAATTATTTGCATACCTGGTTTACAAGGAAAGGAAACAATGTGCCTTTCTCAAGATTTTTAAGAGCCCAAAGACCAGTTTGAAAATATTTATGCTAGCTAATAAATACAAGAAGTAAACGTGGATGTGTGTTTAGTTCCACGTATAAAGAGTCTGATTTTTAATGGTAGGTTAAAAATAAAAGGCAAATGGATTGAATTTATAGTGTATGTCTGTATGCTCTAATGTAGACTCTAGAGACATGTGAATTTCATTGTATCAACATGTTTTTCTTTGCCTTTGGAAACATACGGTGGCTGAAGAATCACCCTTTCTTCATTGTTTGTTAAATAAAATTGGAAGGGCAGAAGAGAGCCTGTCCATTTTTCTGCCTTCCTTCTAAGGATGAGGCACTTGCAGTGGGAAGGTTTTAAATGATTTCTCCATGGTTTTATGGCTCTAAAGTGACAGCAAGAGCCCAAATGACCTTACTTTTCTCATTGCGCATTCTCCACTAGGCATGGGTTTCTAAATGGTCAACCCTTCCACTGTTGTCACTTGAACAACTCTCATAAAGCTGTCCCCAATTCCAGGGGGATGGCACCCTGAATTAAGTGTTCCCTGCCTTGGTCCAGCCTTGGTTCTAAGCATTCTGCAAAGCTGAAGAGCAGAGAAATAAATATGGGTAAATAGCAGCATAGGGTAACATTCTCACCACAGAAAGCAGGGAGCCTATCTGTCCTTTGTGTTGTAGACAAAACGATTTCCAAAACTGAAAATCGGATTATGTCATTTCATTGCTCAAACCCTCCAGTGGCTTCCCATTGCTCTTGGTTTAAGGAACAAGCTTTGCATAAGGGCTACAACCTCTGCCCACATCTCTAGCATTATCTTATGGCACCTACCCACCCCACTTCCCTGTGCACAGCCATGTGAGTCTTATACCAGTTCCCCAAGTACATCAAATGCTCTCTCAACACAGGGCCTTTTGCTGTTGTTGACAACCATCCCCTATTCATCTTCCAGAATTTGGTCCAAACATCATTTTCTTGAGAAAGCCTTCTCTAGGACAGTCCCCTCTCTCTGTAACACAATTATTTGCTATTCCTTTTGCCTTCACAGCTCCCAAATCCAAACCATATTTTAAAAATTCTTCTCCTCAATATCGCTCCAAACTTTTCTCTCCTTTCCACTCTGCAGTGGCCTAGATTTCCCCCTTTTTAACTTGGATGACTGCCTCAGCCTCCCAAGGGGTCTTTTTGCTGCCAATGACTGTCCTCACCAATCTGTCCTCTCCTACTCCCAGAGTTTTCCCTTTAAAAATTCAGTGTGACCATGCCACTCCCCTATTTAAAAACTTCTCAGTTTTTATTTTTGGCTAGCTATGGCCTCCAGGATGAAGTTCAAACTCTTAGGATTACAAACAAAGCCTTTCACAGTATCATCGTGACTTATACTTCTAGCTTTATTACAAGCTTCCCTTGTAATTTTGGAGGCCTGAATTCTAAAATCAGTCTCATTGAGCTAAAGTGAAGGTGTCAGCAGAGCTGGTTCCTTCTGGAAGTTCTGAGGGGAAAATCCACTTCCTTGCTTCTGGAGGTGGCCTGCATTCCTTGGCTTGTGACCCCTCCTCGACTTACGCCAACTGCTTGCTTCCATCACGGTCTCTCCCACTTCCTTTCTCAGCTTCTGCTTCGCTCTTGCAAGAATCCCTGTGATACATCAGGCCCACCTGGGTGATCCAGGATCCTCTCTCTGGCCAAAGATCCTTAATGTAATCACATCTGCAAAGCCCCTTTTGCCATATAAGATAATGTTCACAGGTTCCTGGGATTGGACATGGACATCTGGGGGCACTAACAGCCTCCTGCACTAGGCTGCTCACCTATTATACCCTCCTGGGGTTTCAATGATTGGGAGAAAAAGGGTTGGGTTTTTTGCTTTGGGGTACTTCCTAGCCTTGTATTTTTAAAGTCCAGGCTTTACCAACCCTCTCCTTACAACCAGAGAAACCTGCTTCAGTGTCTCCTTGAAAGTCTGGTGACAAGTCTAAATCTAAGTGCTCATGAGAGGTACAGGGCCAGCCACAAGGCCCCCATGGTGGTCCCCTTGGCCAGAGGTTGCCTGTCTAAGCCCACACCTGTTGACTGCAACAAGCCCCTGACTGGGAAGTTACCCTGAATGCACATCCTAAACTGCAGTCATTTTGTTTTTTGTTGTTGTTGTTATTTTTATTGTATTTATTTTTTGACACATAGAAATTGTTTATATTTAAGGTGCATGACAAAATGCTTTGATATACATATACATTGTGAAGTGATTACCACAGTTAGCAAATCTATCACTCGGTAGAATTTGGGGGGGTGTGTGTGTGGTAAGAACATTTGAAATCATTCTCTTAGCAATTTCAAGTGTACATGATTATTAACTATAATTACCATGTTGTACATTAAATCTCTAGAACTTATTCATCTTATAACTGAAATTTTATATACTTTGACCAAAATCCTCCCACTTTCCACCCCTACTACAGCCCATGGCAACCACTTGTCTACTGTCTAGATTCCATGTCTAAGTGAGATCATGCAGTGTTTGCCTTTCTGTGTCTGGCTCATTTCATTTAGCATAATGTCCTCTAGGACCATCCACGCTGTTGCAAGTGGATTTCCTTCTTTTTTAAGGGCTGAATAATATTCCACCAATATAAAAATATAATACATTTTATTTACCCATTTGTCCACCAACAGACAATTGATGGATAAATAAACCACACTTAGGTAGTTTTTATATCTTGGTTGTTGTGAATAATGCTGCAATGAACATGAGAGTGCAGATATCTCTTCAAGATACTGATTTTAATCCTTTTAGACATACACCCAAAAGTGGGATTGCTAGATCATATGGGAGTTCTATTTTTAATTTTTTGAGGAGCTGCCATACTGTTTTCCATAATGGTTGCACCAATTTGTATTCCCACCAACAGTGTACAAGGATTTCCTTTTCACCACATCCTTGTCAATATTTGTTATCTTGCATCTTTCTGATAATAGCTATCCTAACAGGTGTGAGGTGATATCACACTGTGGTTTGCATTTCCCAGATAATTAGTGATATTGAACACCTTTTCATATACCTGTTGACCATTTGCTTGTCTTCTTTGGAAAAACGTCTATTCAGGTACTTTGCCAATTTTTAAATTTTTTTTTTTGCTATTAAGTTGTATGAGTTTCTTATATGTCTTGGATACTAGCCCCCTATCAGATATATAGTTTTCAGATATTTTCTCCCATTCCATATGTTGCCTTTTTCATTTTGTCAATTGTTTCCTATGTTGTGCAGAAACACTTTTTAAAGGCCTGAAATTATGTATATGAGATTTTGAGACAGAGAGTCTAAATTATACTAATATGCCTTCTCTCACCCCATCCTTTGTTTATTATGACTCTGGGCAAGTTGCTCTTTTCTTAATGTTAGTTTTCTCGTATGTGTAATGTAGATAGCAGTGAGTATCAAGGGTGTGGTTTTGAGGGCCAAATTGAGGTACAAAGTGTCTTGTAATGAACTAATCATATTAGGTGCTTGAAGTACCTTTTTGATTTTTCTCATTTTTTCTAAATTCCAGAAAAAAATTCACCTTATTTTTTAGAAGCTGCAGTCTGGTTTTTAGTAGATGTGATATGGATAAAATGGATCAAATCATGAGAATTTCTGAGTTACACTGAAGGAAGTTTTATAAATATTGTAGTCAAACAATTGAAAACTAGAATTTCCTTATTGTGAACTTCTTTTCATCTTGGTCTAAGTTTTACTGTCTTATTTACTCTTTATTGTCACCTTTTTGGTCAACATAATCTAAATATTACTTGCATTTCTACTCCACTTCCAATGTGTCTTACACATCTTTACATATTCTATGCAACTTTTAATATAGAGCTTCACCTGTTGGGAGATATGGAAAACATTGTTTGAACTGAATTGAACTCTTTTAAAAATATCCATTCTTGGGGTTAGGGGTAGGGTTTGCTGGGTTAGGAGTATGGCATTTATATTTTTATTATGCTTTTTCCATATTTAATAAATATATGTTGATGCATATGTTGATAAGCAGAATTTGAGAGCAAATACAGAAAATGAAGAATTTAAAGGGCCCATTAACTTGGGTAGTGTTTGACCTATGGTAGTTCATTTTTAAACCTTTTACTATTTTCTCCAAATGATCCATGAAAATTATTAGCAAGAATTGTGTAAATATTAATTTTCATTATTATTCCAAATACTGTCTGCCCTTCCTTCACCAAAGCAGTGTTCGTTCACACCACCAGCATATTATGGTGCTGGAAGGCTCAACTGTGCCTGGTTAGAGGGCTGTGGGAAAGAAATGAGAATATATGTCCCACACCTGGTATATTATGGGCCTTCAGTAGAAGTCCCCACTCTTTGCCCTATTCTCAGGACATTTGAATTATGATTTCTATCAAAGCTTTCAGCGAGAGTAATTAAGTTCTAATATTAATTTCTTAGAGAGTGGATGGCTGGTGCCTTTTTCTGAGCATAGGATGGGTGGTTACTGTGAAGCTCTGAGTGACCTTCTGACAGCTGCCGTAGCAGGCGCGGCTAATATTCTCCAGATGGGATTGAACCAGAACGTGGAGAGACGCCATTTAAACTCTGCCACTTAGCAGTTCTGTGGCTTCTGACATATTGGTTAATTTCCCTGACTCACTTATTTCCTTAAATGCAGAATGAGACAAGTGATGGAGTTGACGGGAGCATGAGAGATAATTTAAGGCAAGCACCTAGCACAGTGTCCAGCGCATAATCGCTTCTCAAAACGACAATGCCTTGCTCCTCTTCCTCCTTTTCCTCTCTCTTCACTTCATCAAGAGAATCAAGAGCGAGTAGGAGCCACAACTGATCTCAGAACTCAAAAACTTAATTTTAAAAAAATGTAAAAAATGAGCATTTTACATGCTTTTAAAAGAAATTGGAGATATTGGCCAAAATAAAGAGGGGATGGTATAAATGTCTGTAGTCTTTATACCTTGTACACCGTCGTAGCTGGAAAATCAAATTATTGAAAGTCACCACTGTAAGAGATTTTAAGGAGCAAGACATAAGTTTTAAAAAGGGAAGTTATTTTTGTATATTTGCTTGCTGGCTAGAGATGCAGTTTTTGCCTTTCAAAATGAGAAACAGATTAGAAAGTACAGTGAGTTTATTAGCTCAATTATAAAACTGTTAATATTACCCTACTTAAAATGCTTACCTCTTTGTAAATATTCTACCAAACATACAGTAAAAATTTTACTTTCACATAATAATATATGAAGAGATCACCAATTGTCCTCTTCTCCTGAGATTCAACTCAACAATACATTTCTGAAGTGTAATTAAAGCACTGGAAGCCAATAGACAAAAGTTCTAAGAAAATATATAGTTTAATGACCTGTGGATATATGTAAAGCAGATTATGCTGTTTATATCAATAGAAATATATAGATAGAAATATGTAAAAATAGAAATATATAAATAGAAAAGATCTAATGACAAAAAACCTATGTGTTAGTTCCTTTTGAAATTCTTTCTAAATGACTGTTCCAGATTTTACTGATTGCATTTTTGTTTTAACTTTTTATATTTAAACAAGTTCGATGACACATAGAATTCTTCAAGAGACTAGTACTGAATAGATTGACAATTTAAAATGCAAAACTCATAAAGATGTTTAAAAATATCTGAAATAAAAGCACAGAAGATGTGATTCTTTATTTTGCTGGATGAAGACACATCAGCTCACTATAAATTGTGACTGTAAACGTTATACTGTAAATGCTTTGTAGTTTTCCCCCAATAAAAAAGAAAAAAAAAATAACCCACATAAAGGCGTCTGCATCGTAAGGTACACTGACACGTCCCTAATGGACCACAGTGCGCGTGAGAATAATTAATCATGTGGAGAAGGCATTGCCGAGGTTAGAGCTGAGGTCTCTGGTTTTTAATGGAAATGTTCCATGCCTGAACTAAAAGAACAGCTTCCTAGCTCAAGCATTAGGGCATCTGTCATACTTAACTTAGAATAGTTCAGGAGTTCAGTAAAATATCAGATAGAGTTCAGCACTTTTATTTCTCAGGGTATTAAAACTATATATAATAAGGGAAAAAAGGGGGCTGTGATGAACTACTCAACATCGTGGGTGCAACATCAAAGAGGTTAAACTTAGAATTTCTGAAATCTCAGGAAAAAAATTTCCACCTATTATAGCTATTTATTTTCATAGGAATTTTTGGGCTGTCACTCTATGTGTGCTCCTGAAGACGCTGAAGTAAATAATAAGCAAATACTTAAGGAAAAACATAGGCTGAACCAGAAAGAGGAAGGCTTGAATGTATTTCATTACTTACTTTAATAAACTAAGTTAACGTACTCATTTATTTTCGACTCCTGGGGAAAGAGTGTAGATAGGTAAACGTAGGATCTTCGACAGAACAACTGGTTGTTACATTGTATGGTTGCTTTTTCTGTGGCTAATTATGGGAAAACACATCTTCTTAAGGACTGGGCAGCAGTGGGGCGTGTGGCTTTCCAGTGACCAGGAACCTCACGAGGGAAGTTGGAGGGAACGGAATCCTGGGAAAAGCATGCGAAGTACTTAGGGCAGAGCAAATGCAGATTAAAAGACTGGATTTTCTTGGTCCATTGAGGCTGATGAACACACTGCCATCACCCAATAATAAGTTTTATTCTTTCAGTCCATCAATGCACTAATTCCTGAGAATAGTTAATACACGTGTACTTGGAGACTTTTGCTTAACAAGCAGGATTTTTTGCAGAAGAGGCCAAAGTTGAGATGGAGATGTTGGATCAATGAAGAGCTGATGGCAGTTTAGGACCTAGGTTAGAGAGGTTGGGAAGCAGTGTGGGGAAAATGCTTAGTGTGGAGTTTATAATATGTGATTGTTAGTATGCTATTTGATTTTTTGAATCTACAAACTGGATTTCACACTCCTGCCTTATTTTTAATCTTGTGGGCACCTCAAGGTTGGATGACAATATTAAGGCTTACAGGGCTGGACTACCCGGAGTCACCTAGCTGACTTGGTGATGTCTTTCTTTCCTAGATGAGATGATGTAACCCTGCCCTTAACCCCACCCTTGCCCTCTGCAAGAGGAAGAGGGATGGAGGGGGAACATCTGGAGTGTATCTGGGGCCACACTGAGTTGGTAACTTGAGCTTCCTAGGAAGCTTCTTTGCTAGAAGGGTCTGGACTGCTGGGGCTGGAGCATTCTTATTTTCCTTGTGGATGTCTGTCTCTTATGGATCCTGCTCTCTGTAGTTTGAGATTATTGATGATTATCATGGGAGGGGAGAATGTTTTTTTTTCTCAGAATCGAATGCACACAGAGCACGCCACATGATTCACAGATACTTTCCTTTGATTTGTAGAAATAGCAAGTCCCCAAGTGCAACTATGGGGAAGGTCAGAGGAGGAGGATCAATCCTTCCATCCAATAAATAGTTGCCTTGCTGCTGCTGTGACTCACTATCTGACTGGATCCTTTGCTCGGCAGAGATTACATATTAATGTCTTGAGAGAGCCGGAGAGATGTGGTTGAGTGATCTGGGGAGAAACACGAGAGGATTTGCCTGGACTTTCGAAAGCTGGCTCTTTGAAATGCTCTGAGTTTTCCAAAGCATCAATTAGCTCAGATAAAAATGCAAATCAAAGAAATACTTTCTCCATCTTTTAAAATATAAATTCTATAACTCAGTTTCCCGGCCCATCTTTTAGGTGCCCCCACGCCCTCTTCCCTCATAAGTGTGGTAAGTTTTCAGTTTACCTATTATTTTAGGAGGATGGCTTTTGGGGAAAAGAAAAGAAACTATTATTTTTGAAATAAATGTACCTAGAGAGCTTTTGAAGAGAAGCTTAAGACACAACATTACATGATAATTGAAATTTTACATAAATTTTAGTAGCTCTAAGCTACTAAAGTCAAGCAGATATTGTATTTACAGTATTATCTCTGGCACGTAAAAATTTTGTGTTCTTGAACAAGTTTATCTCTTTGACTCTCCTTTTCCTTACAGGTAGTATGAATTGGGTGATAATAGAACCTATTGTTATAAGGGATAAATAACTTTAAAATGCCTGACCATTGAGAATATTTTACAAAATGTTGGCCATTTTTGTAATTGTTATTATCATCATTATTTTTATCCTGTTTTATTTTCTCCTCAATTCTGAAATTCTCTTCTTTTGATTTATCAAGGAGTAAATTGAATCAAACACAGACATATTCTCTTGTCCAGTTTTTATCTTGCAATATCTCTCGTGACCCACACTGTCTACTTTCACAAATTTCTACTCTGCCACTTGCAAATCATTCCAATAAATGTAGAGCCCATGAAGCACTTTGCCACATACATACGTTAACATTTCAATTTGAACCACTTGCTCATTTTGTTCTTCTTTCCTCCAAATTCTTAATTTTTAAAGTTTTTGTTTCTCCAATGCATCTTCTGATTGAGAGTTTGTTTTCTATCATAGTTTTATGGGATCTATAATGAATATTTAATTGCTTCACCCTTCTTTCATCTGAATTCTATTAATTAAGCTAGTATGTCTTCCTTTTCCCCTGTGTTCGTGAAACACTCTTTTAACTTGTAGCTACTTTCCATCAAAAAAAAAAAAAAAAAGGCCCCAGTCTTCAGTTTCCCCTCTTCTTCCTCTTTCTTCTCTCTGCTGCCTGATTTTTCTCTCGGTCCAAAGTAAAGCAGTGAAAGCCCTTTGCCTCCTTGCTGCACCGTGACAGAGTAGATTGCCAGAGACTTGTTCTAACACAGCGATACTCCTTGTAATCCCCTCACATTCTGTAAGTATACTGAGTGCTTTCTCTGCCTTTCTTGGACACATAATTACTTCCCCTTGTGTGGCAGAGCTTCCTGGAGGACAATCAGAGAGCAGCAGTGTTCAGAGACCAGAAGATGAAGAATGCCTGCCAGCATCTTCCTTCCATGAGGCTATTATCCTAGAGGGAAGGTTTAACGGCTACAGCATCAGCTTTAAAATGCCAGGCTCAAATTTTGACCTGCCCGTTTGTCCTCATGCAATGTTTAAGCCATGCTTGTGTGGCCTTGCATTTGGGGAGGGGTGTGCCGCAGAGCGAGAGCACTGCTGTAGCTCGGCTTCAAATGATCTCAAGGCCCAGGGAAACATTTACATCATCCTTGTGTCATGGACGTAATAGCTGATTTTGTTATTTTTGTGTTTTTATTTTTTTCTCAGAAATGATATTTCAGGCATCTCAGAACTTTATGTTGGGAAAAATCCTTTGACTTTTCTCCTGTATTCTCTTCATTTCAAAAGGGGGGAAATGTCATTTTTGCCAGTTCCTGAATGGAGCTGGGGGGATCTCTTAGGTATTTCTAAAGATAGCTGAAAGAAGAATCAGGAAAAGCCTTTGCAACCACCATTAACTGCTAATTGATGCTGTTTTTGTGGTGTACCTCTTCACTTTCATGTTGAAACAAATAAGTTATATGAGGCCATATAAGATATAGCTAGGATTTGATCTTAGCCTGTGTATGATCTTTCTACCACCACATGTCTCTCCTGACACGCTCCTATGGAGAGATAGCCGCAGCTCTCGGGAAACTTCCGCTAAGTCTAGTTGTAGCCCAATATGGATCTTAGCAGGGAGCAGCTCACTCAAGCACAGAAAATATCCTGAGTCAGGGATTCTTTTCCTACTCTGAGCCCTGCCCTTTCTGAAGCCCCAAACTACTTTTATTTGCATTTTAGCCTTTAAGTTAATTAATGGGAATTAATACGTGTGTAAGAACTTCAGAAATTTCCCAAAGGCTCATTATAAATTTAGTGTAAAAGGAGTAGTGGATTTTTTTAAAAAAAGATAGGGCCTTCATTAAAATTTTAGGTTATTAATGAAAACATTTTTTTACCAGGGCAAGTTTAGTGTGAGTGCTGGGATGAAGATATCAGTTAATGCACTTCAGATATGTATTCAATTGACTTCCACAAGAGAACCCACGTGGTGGGGGCGTGTGCGTGTGTGTGCATGTAGGTTGGAGGGGGATGGTAGTGAGAAGTACTAAAGGCTGCTACAAAAGTACATGACACTAATTTCCTTTTATTAGGAAAAAGATTCCCAATCTAATCAACTATATTATTTAATCATCTAAAACCTTCTCTGGTACCACAGGATGTAGCGGAGGAAAATAGCATTTAGTGTAGATAAATACAGAACCGACTGTCTTGTTTGGGCATTTGTATCTGTTTTTATTCATTTATGATCCCCAGCCAGGTAGCCTGATCAATGACAATAGGAAAGCTTTATGAGGAACGTTGCACTCACCAACTTCACAACTTATTCCACAGAGAATAAGTGCACGAAAGTAAATCTTAGTATAAACATGAAAGTGGCTTAACTTATGATCTCTCTAACTGATGTTAAATATAGGATTATACTGGTTGGGTCTCTGTGGGCTCTCCCCTGGCTTAGCATCACTGCACTTGGAGCTGGAAGGGACCTTAGAGCCACCAACCTCCCATGGCACACATGCGCTTTCTCTGTATTTCAAAAGGTCATACAGGACATGATCGTACAACCCAGTCACAGTGGCTGGCCCCTTTGCTGGGGGCCCATCCTCTCATTAGACCACATGGAAAATGAGATCGTTATCAAAACTTATGTGCACATATAGTAGTAACATTCATCAGGTGTCAGGCAGGTAGGAGGGGGGAGAAGGGGATGGATATATTCACACCCAATGGGTACAGAGCGCACCGTCTGTGGATGGTGCATGCTTGAGGCTCTGGCTTGGGTGGGGCAAAGGCAATATATGTAACCTAAACATTTGAATCCCTGTAATATGCCGAAATAAAAATAAATAAATAAGAAAATTCTAATCCATACAGGGAAGTACTTGCAATTGGTAAAAAAAAAAAAAAAAGATGAGATGCTTATTGGAACGTATCTCAAGGTAGAATTTCCCTCCCTGGGCTTCCATCTGCGTCTCTCAGCCCTGTCATTCAGAACAATTCTGAAGTGATTATAACAGTTATTATATAGCACTTTCAAAATATTTCAAGACAGCCTCTTGGCTCTCTGAATTTATTTCCCTGGGTTAAACAGCTCCAGTTCTTTTAACCATTCTTTCTCCTGTGTTCTAACTTTTAGAATTCTGAACACCTAAGTTGTCTCACCTCTGAAAATCCTCCAGGATGTCAACATGTATGACTCCTAGAAGTGTATACCCTGATTCGTGTGAGGTCTGTGGGTTGACAGGCTACCAAGGGACCATTATGAACCTGTGTCTACAGCCTGCACCCCAACTATTGTAGCTATTAATAAAACTAAGACTGTGAATTCCTTATAGGCAGGAGCTGGCTGCAGTCACAGTATGCAGAGCAGTAAATGACTTGTATGAGTATTTCCTGACCATGATGACCACGTGGCGCAAACCATTGCTAATCCAGCACTTCCCCTTCCTCTTGACAGTTGGATGACTCCCTGAACCCGACTAGACTTCTACATGTCCTCATCAGTTTACACAGCATCTCTCCAGCTTCAATTCTGACGTCGCCCTCGTCACCTAAGATTACCCAAGTCTGCTTTGTCTTCCAGAACTCCATGCCTCCTGGTCCTATGACACACGCATAAGTCATTCCTTCTCTCAACAGGCATCGATTGAACCTTTTTCAAATATCATGCATTATAATAGGTGCTGGGAATACAAAGAAGATTAAAATGGACAAGGCCCCTGTTCTCATGGAGTTTGCATTGTGAGGACTAGATAAAGCAAATAAAATAATCTCAAAATGAAACAAAAAATAATTACAACTGGGATGGTGCTATGACGGAGATAAACAAGGTGATGAGTTAGAGAGTTCCAGAAGGGACCTACTTTATATAGAGCAGCCAGGGAAGGTGTCTTTGAGAAAAGACTGAAGGATGAAGTCTAGAAGATGAGAAGCAGCAGTGATAGAGAGACTTTGGAAAGAGCGTTCCGAGCAGAAGGAACAGCTAAGGCTCCACAGCCAGAATAGAATTAATGTGTTCCATACTGACAAAAGGCCATTGGGACTGCAACGGAGTGCACCAAAGGAGAGGAAAGTCATAATGGGAGCCTGAAGAATGAGACAGAGCCCAATTGTGCAAGGCACAGGTCAGGATTATGGTTTTTACCTGAAATACAATGGGAAGCTATTGAAACATCTCACGTAATGGAGCAACATGGTCTAATTTGCATATTTTGAAGAACTCTTTGCTGTATGAAGAATGAATTGGCTCTGTAATCCTAGTACTCTGGAAGGCTGAGGCAAGAGAATTGCTTGAGGTCAGGAGTTCAAGACCAGCCTGAGCAAGAGTGAGACCCCATCTCTACAAAAAACAGAAAAATTAGCTGGGCATGGTAGCATCTGCCTGTAGTCCCACCTACTTGGAAGGCTGAGTCAGGAGGATTGCTGGAGCCCAGGAGTTTGAGGTTGCAGTGAGCTACAACGGTATACTGCACTTTAGCCCAGACAACAGAGTGAGACCCTGTCTCCAAAAAAAAAAAAAGAAAAAAAAAAAAAAAAAAAGAAGGAAAACAAAAAAATTGAGATGGTAGAGAGTGGAAGAGGGAAGACCAGTTGTAGAACTTGATGACAATATCTCAACTGAGACAAGAAAGGGCATCAACCAGCTGATGGCAGTGGAGATGGGAGGACTGATTTAAGACATATTTTGGATGTATCCTACTTAAGGTTTAGATGTGGAGGTGAAGGAAAAGGAGGAAACAGGGAGGCTTTAGCAACTGGAATAAGGGTCAGGGTCTGTGATACGTAGTCACTGTGGTTAGGGGGTACTCTTATAACTTTATTCCACAAAGTCTATTCCTCCTTTCCCCTTTGATTCACTCCTCCTTTCTAAAGGTTAACTACACACCTTAAACTATTTGATTTAGAGCCTATTCAATCTTATCAGTTTTAGTTTCTTAAATCCACCTTTTCTCCCATTTTGACAATATGTGTTTCTCTACAAAGCTCCTATTTTTCACAGACAACTCAGTGAATAAATATACATAAAAGTACAACTACCTCACATGCAACTCTGTTGAGTTGGGGCATTAAACTTATTTAAGTCCATATAAATTCTTCAAGCATTAACTCACTGTCTCGTCTCATGCTTTGGTCTTTAACCACCTCTCAGCAATATTTAGTCTACTCTTTTCTATTTAGAATTCATTTTCCTCCATGGAGAAAATACAAACAAATTGAACTGAAGAATAGTTCAATTCTTTCTCCAATATTTGTTAACATCATAACATCTGGGAGGAGCTCCCTTTCTGCATTCTCTCTAGCCTTTTTTGATGATCATGAGGGTTTGTAAAACTTTATCTTGTTTTGGTTCACAACCTTTCTGGCTCAATTCTTACAGGTTTGTGCCTATTTTCTGTACTTTTTCTTGGTTACGAGCTCTTTTTGGCTCATTTGGTGTATTAAAAAGTCTGAGCTCATGAGGGAGATAATTTTGTGGCTATTTGGAGTACTTTGACCTTCAATCTCATTTCCTTCTCACTTAAATTAGTCTCACTTGCATAGTCCAAATTATGTATTTTTAAAGTATTTCCTTCTCTTTAAAATCATATTCTATTAAGGATCCTGTGCATAGGATCTCTTTACTGTTGGAAGTCTGTATTCACGGAAGATAGGATGGGATAGGGGAAAGAACATAGACTCAAGAGTCTAAAAAGTCTGTGGCCAAATTCCAGTCTCTTTGGCGCAAAAGAGATGATCCATGAATGTCTGTTAAATAAGTGAAAATGGGAATGAATTGTGACTGCAGGCAAGTCATTTAGTCTCTTCAAGCCTCAGTTTTTTCATCTATAAAGTGACGACACAAATGTCTTTCCTTAACGGACTGTTGTCAGGAGTAAATGAGCTATAAAAGTTGTGGAAACATTCCTAATGACATCATCCCTTGTTTTAGCCTTGTACCATCCTGTGATTTTGATAAGTTTGAAAGATTCATTGTCCTGATGGTTGGCTATCTTAAAAATTTTAAGCTTTTATTTTTATTAAACTTGTATGTGCACAACTTTAACAAGTTACCCATGATTATAAGTTTTGTTAACCATCAGCTATTATTAGCCTTTCCCCCCACCATCCCTAACTTCCCTTCCTTCAGAAGTAACCACTTTTAACATTTTAAGTTGATTCTATTGGCATTTAGCTTCATATTTCTAAATGACATGCTTATATTTATGCTTCTTGATTGTTTTAGTTTCAGGTAGTTTCTTTTGACTTTCCACGTGGAAGATTAACACCTACCAGTCTTTCCTCCTTTTTCTTCAACATGAAGGCTCACTTCTTATTCCCTAATCCTTCCAATATAGTTATTTAAAATTTTGATTAGGTCAATATTCAGCATGGATGCCATTTTGATTCTGTATATCATTCATGGTTAAGCCATGGTATAAATGATTGCTTTTCCTTTCCTATACATTTAAAACAATTACATCTGACAATTAGAATAACTTGTTTATTTCCTTAATTTCCATCGTTCTTCTCACAGATTGACTCCTAGTTGTCTAAGTCTCATTTTAGTACTTTCATTCACCTCAGCTAGTCAATAATTCCATTTACTTGAAGAAGTCTTTCCTAGAACCTCTGGAAGGCCACATCAGCCTTAACTGGCTGCTCCAGACTTTTGCAAACAATTCTTCATTCTGAGGGTTCCCTATGCTTCTCTGAGTTAAATATCCTGTTGCTGGTTCTCATTTTTGTCTTTTTGTGTTATTGCCTTGTTTTGGTGTAGCAAGTCTTCTGACAGTTTCCTGAGAAAACATCTGAGAGAAGTATTTTTTTTGAGACATTCTATGTTTTAAAATGCCTTTATTCTATTTCATACTTTATTGATAGCTTGACTCTCTCCAGTCTTACAGGATGGAAAACAATTTTCTTCAGAATTTTTCTTTCAGAGAGGAAAAAAACCAACAAAAACAATTGGTCACATACTAAGGATCAAGAATAAAACTGGTTGAAACTTCTCAACAGCAACACTGGAAGCCAAAAACAATGTGGTTTTAAACAATTTGAATTTCTGTAGCTTTGGTAGGATTTTAGGAGAGAATAAAATTAAAGGTATACATTTAATCCAGTATTTTAACCTGAAAGTCTCCCTATTTGTCTCTTTATATGAGAGAACAAGATGTTCCCCAGATGAGAAAGACCAGTGTCAGAGGAGGGGAATGCTAACAGTTCTCACTTGGCTCTCACTAAGCTTGTCCTCATGGCACACCTCAAATAATTCAAGCCAGAGTCCTGGGACACAGGGATTGTAATAAAATAGTGGGCAAACTTGTAAAATGGTGATACATTGAGGCTCAAGACATAAGAAACAAGTCTTCAGTCATATCTATTATTCTTGATTTTCCAGAGATTCTTGACCCTTGTTGTAAGCATATGATGCTGATAGCTGATCTGTATTAATATTCCAAGTAATGTTTATATTTTAACAGGGAATTTCTGTGGGATGCTTTGATCCAAAGGGATGAATTATTAGTGGCAGAAATTTAGACCCTGAAAGGGTATGCCTTAGCAGAGGACTATTTTCCTATGCTTCTCAATTTCTCATAACTGGTGTTTCATTTCTGCTCGCCATTTATTTTCATAATGTCTTTTTGGATCCTCCATCTCTTTCTCTTTACCGGGGACTCTGAATTATTTTCTGACTTCCACAGTGGTACATTGCAATTGAAGTAGGATTTTATAGATGTACTTTTAAGGTATAGAAACTCATTTTCTTCATACTATTTGAGGAGGTACAGAGAACACACTCTAACTGGATTGACTTCACATTTCTGATGTTTAGCAAATGTTATGATCCAGAGTGTGTATCTCAAATGTATATTTATATAATTGAGCACGGTAGAATGTGTCTTCAGGGTACTATTGTGAATAAGCTGTCAAGCCTAACTGGGTTATCTTGGGGGAAAAAACAGCCCTTGCTGCACATGCCGTTTACAAACCTTGTAAAAAACATTCACTAATCGAATCGATTGGGCAATTTTAAAAACATGGAGAACAGTGTTATCTGTTCAGATAAACAAAGCTTAGGACTTTGTCTAGTTAGCATTGAGAAAGCTATTTTAAAAATTAAAATTTAGTCAATAAATTGCCTCAAAATTTTTACAGTTTCCTTCCTTCCTTCCTCCCTTCCTTCCTTCCTTCCTTCCTTCTTTCCTTCCTTCCTTCCTTCCTTTCTTTTTACCAAATTATATTTATTTTTAGTCATAATCTGATGTTGAGAGTAAATATCAGAACATTGGGTAAAGTTGATATATTCACCTTTTCATTCTTCTGCCTTTTATTAGCGAATAAGCAGACTTATTCCAATATCCCAAATTTTTATGATTAAATCTAAGGTAATTTTCTTCTTGATGATAAAACACTAGATTTCCTAAAATGTTAATTTATTACATTTAATTTTAAAGCTCCTTTATGAAAAGAATTAAAGGACTAGAAAATCAGCCTGGGCAGTATTGGAGTTTCGGTAGGGGAGACCACAGATAGCCAGGAACATTCTGGAAGGCTTCCTGGAGAAAGGGAGATTTGAACTGGGCCTTTGAGAATAAAAAGGATGTCCACAGATGGACTCAAGCGTGGAGGACATTCAGGAAGAGGGGGACAACAAGAAGAGTCTAGGCGTGTCTGAGCAACAATGACTACAGCAATCAGAATAAAGTATGTGGATGTAAGTAGTGAGTTCAATGACAGACCTCTCACAGCAATCCAGGAAAAACACTGTGGTAGGGCCAATGTATTGAGCACCTCCTGTATGCCAACACTGTCGTAGGCAGTGAGAGTATAAAGGAGGGTATGGTGTGAAGGAAATTAGGAGAGGCCTTTGGACAGAGGGACAGAGTATAGAGACTTATTAGTACAAGGTGTGTAAGAAAGGGTGAAGTTCACAAGCATTCAGAGGAAAATCATCAATATACAAGAGAAAAGTTACTTTCCACTGTAGCCTGAGGAGTTAAGATAAGCATAAGGGGGGAAAATTCCTATAGTATTAACTTCCCCTCATTAATTCAACAAGTGTTTATGGACCCCCCTGCTCTGGGTAGAGTGCCATGCAGCCCAGGAAGGGCTGAAGATTCTGAGCTGCTAGAAGAGATCCTAAGAGAGGCAAAGTGCTTCCTCCCAGAGTGTGTTGCTGAATAGCACGAGCTGGTCAGGAATGGCTGGAGCTCAGGTAGCAAAGGGCATGTGACCTGTCTTGATGGGCAGGAAGCTCTTGCGGCCCCTTGGTCGTCATTGTGAACATTGGCTATCTTGGAGACTCAGATTTGCAGAACTGCCAACTATTAATAGACAGTAGAAAGCAGAGTTTACAGTAAGAGCCTGACAAATATAGATTTGAGATATTATTACACCGCTTATTTCTTTTCAGCCTGCAAAAGCTTTATTGTGCATCCTCCTTTTTCTTGGTCTTCTTACTAGGACAACAGGACAAAATTGGCTAGGTACAGATCATATTCTGGGTTTGTCTTCAAACACAGATAAGGCACAAAATAAGGACTAAACTCTGTTATTTTTAGGCCTTGTTTTTAATATTTATTTGTAGTCTGACTTAGTAAAGGACCAAGCATTTCCTCTTTACCCCTTGTTCTTCTCTCCACTCCAAGCAGCCCAGAGCATTTGGACTCACATTTACTTTCATGCATGATTTACAAGCTTTCTCTTTGGGAATTTTGAAGCTAGGTCCTTTACTAAGAGAGAATCCTGAAATCATGTCAGAGAAAGATATACCTTTGTTTAATGGAGCAATAAACTGGTTATGGAGTCTCCTTAGAACTTCTTAAAAAGACTGCTGTAGGCCATAGTTTGATTGTCTTCCAAATTTCAAGCATGTCTTTTACAGTCTTTAATATTATAAAGCTGACATGTTTTTGCAATTATCCCAGTGATAGACTCACCCAGAAACAGAGCAAAAGGACTTTTAAAATATTGTCCACACATTGGTTCTTTACATGCATAAAGGCTAAAATAAAATAGTTCAAACTAAAACTCCCCCCGCAAAAAAAATAGTTCAAACTTTAGGGAGTTTCATCCATAGCCTGGAAAAATATCCTGTCCTTCCACTTGTGACAAGTTAAGATAAATTTCAGGTATCTTTATCAAGAGTAATATTATGGAAATTAAATTACCCATGAATGCAGAGATGCAGCATTGTAGATTTCTAAGTGAATGATAAGTGTCATTTTACAGTTTCCACTGCAGTGTTGAATTGCTTATTTAGCTAGAGTAAGCCATCGTGGAATTATGGTTTGATACTTTAAAACATTTTCCCCCCATAGATCTATTTTCTGTTGCAACTTTGCCCTCTACTTTGTTACAAAATATTCTATTTTGTTTTCCTCATAGACTTCCTTGCTTGTAGGTATTTTAAAACATTGTGCTAATATAATCTTTCCATGGTTTGCACCTTTTTCATTTTAACCCTGAATTTTAGTACTATTTTTTTTCAGTTTTTTAATTAGGCAACTATTTTTCTTTATCCATTTATATTATGCCAAAGGATTTAGCTTGAAGTTCTGCTGTCTTTTTTTTCTTTATTGAAGTATACTTTACATATAATGCCTTTACTCCATTTTAAGTGTACAATTAAGTGATTATTAGTGAATTTACCAAATTGTACAGTTATTCACATAAATCAGTTTTAGAAGATTTCCTTCCCCCTTTTGAGACCCCTAATTCCCTTCCCCAACTACTTTTCAAGCATGCCCCTCCCCTCCACAGTGCTCACCACATCGCTCAGACGTGGGTCTACCCCAACCCCCTGAATCCCTAGTGAACACCACCACCATTTGAGCACCATAGTGTTAATCAGTCAGTACCAATTTGATGGTGAGTACAAGTGGGGTCCATTCTTTGGGTCTTCTGTCACCTCACTTTGAATAATGGGCTTAAGCTTAATCCAGGATAATACAAGAGGTGCTAACTCACTGTCGTTTCTTAAAATTGAGTAATATCCCATTGTAAACGTATACCAGATTTTAATAATCCACTCATGAATTGATGGGCACTTGGGTTGTTTCCATGACCTAGTAATAGTGAATTGTGCTGCCATAAAAGATGTCTTTATCATAGAATGTCTTATGCTCTTTTGGGTAGATGCCCAATAATGCTAGTGCTGGATTGAATGGTAACTTTATTTTTAGCTCTTTGAGGAATCTCCAAATTCTTTTCCACAGAGGTTGCACTAAT